>CAWUER010000500.1:206775-212502 GCA_963921195.1 Pegoplata infirma
CTGTCTGTCTGTCTGTCTGTCTGTCTGTCTGTCTGTCTGTCTGCTCTGTCTGTCTGTCTGTCTGTCTGTCTGTCTGTCTGTCTGTCTGTCTGTCTGTCTGTCTGTCTGTCTGTCTGTCTGTCTGTCTGTCTGTCTGTCTGTCTGTCTGTCTGTCTGTCTGTCTGTCTGTCTGTCTGTCTGTCTGTCTGTCTGTCTGTCTGTCTGTCTGTCTGTCTGTCTGTCTGTCTGTCTGTCTGTCTGTCTGTCTGTCTGTCTGTCTGTCTGTCTGTCTGTCTGTCTGTCTGTCTGTCTGTCTGTCTGTCTGTCTGTCTGTCTGTCTGTCTGTCTGTCTGTCTGTCTGTCTGTCTGTCTGTCTGTCTGTCTGTCTGTCTGTCTGTCTGTCTGTCTGTCTGTCTGTCTGTCTGTCTGTCTGTCTGTCTGTCTGTCTGTCTGTCTGTCTGTCTGTCTGTCTGTCTGTCTGTCTGTCTGTCTGTCTGTCTGTCTGTCTGTCTGTCTGTCTGTCTGTCTGTCTGTCTGTCTGTCTGTCTGTCTGTCTGTCTGTCTGTCTGTCTGTCTGTCTGTCTGTCTGTCTGTCTGTCTGTCTGTCTGTCTGTCTGTCTGTCTGTCTGTCTGTCTGTCTGTCTGTCTGTCTGTCTGTCTGTCTGTCTGTCTGTCTGTCTGTCTGTCTGTCTGTCTGTCTGTCTGTCTGTCTGTCTGTCTGTCTGTCTGTCTGTCTGTCTGTCTGTCTGTCTGTCTGTCTGTCTGTCTGTCTGTCTGTCTGTCTGTCTGTCTGTCTGTCTGTCTGTCTGTCTGTCTGTCTGTCTGTCTGTCTGTCTGTCTGTCTGTCTGTCTGTCTGTCTGTCTGTCTGTCTGTCTGTCTGTCTGTCTGTCTGTCTGTCTGTCTGTCTGTCTGTCTGTCTGTCTGTCTGTCTGTCTGTCTGTCTGTCTGTCTGTCTGTCTGTCTGTCTGTCTGTCTGTCTGTCTGTCTGTCTGTCTGTCTGTCTGTCTGTCTGTCTGTCTGTCTGTCTGTCTGTCTGTCTGTCTGTCTGTCTGTCTGTCTGTCTGTCTGTCTGTCTGTCTGTCTGTCTGTCTGTCTGTCTGTCTGTCTGTCTGTCTGTCTGTCTGTCTGTCTGTCTGTCTGTCTGTCTGTCTGTCTGTCTGTCTGTCTGTCTGTCTGTCTGTCTGTCTGTCTGTCTGTCTGTCTGTCTGTCTGTCTGTCTGTCTGTCTGTCTGTCTGTCTGTCTGTCTGTCTGTCTGTCTGTCTGTCTGTCTGTCTGTCTGTCTGTCTGTCTGTCTGTCTGTCTGTCTGTCTGTCTGTCTGTCTGTCTGTCTGTCTGTCTGTCTGTCTGTCTGTCTGTCTGTCTGTCTGTCTGTCTGTCTGTCTGTCTGTCTGTCTGTCTGTCTGTCTGTCTGTCTGTCTGTCTGTCTGTCTGTCTGTCTGTCTGTCTGTCTGTCTGTCTGTCTGTCTGTCTGTCTGTCTGTCTGTCTGTCTGTCTGTCTGTCTGTCTGTCTGTCTGTCTGTCTGTCTGTCTGTCTGTCTGTCTGTCTGTCTGTCTGTCTGTCTGTCTGTCTGTCTGTCTGTCTGTCTGTCTGTCTGTCTGTCTGTCTGTCTGTCTGTCTGTCTGTCTGTCTGTCTGTCTGTCTGTCTGTCTGTCTGTCTGTCTGTCTGTCTGTCTGTCTGTCTGTCTGTCTGTCTGTCTGTCTGTCTGTCTGTCTGTCTGTCTGTCTGTCTGTCTGTCTGTCTGTCTGTCTGTCTGTCTGTCTGTCTGTCTGTCTGTCTGTCTGTCTGTCTGTCTGTCTGTCTGTCTGTCTGTCTGTCTGTCTGTCTGTCTGTCTGTCTGTCTGTCTGTCTGTCTGTCTGTCTGTCTGTCTGTCTGTCTGTCTGTCTGTCTGTCTGTCTGTCTGTCTGTCTGTCTGTCTGTCTGTCTGTCTGTCTGTCTGTCTGTCTGTCTGTCTGTCTGTCTGTCTGTCTGTCTGTCTGTCTGTCTGTCTGTCTGTCTGTCTGTCTGTCTGTCTGTCTGTCTGTCTGTCTGTCTGTCTGTCTGTCTGTCTGTCTGTCTGTCTGTCTGTCTGTCTGTCTGTCTGTCTGTCTGTCTGTCTGTCTGTCTGTCTGTCTGTCTGTCTGTCTGTCTGTCTGTCTGTCTGTCTGTCTGTCTGTCTGTCTGTCTGTCTGTCTGTCTGTCTGTCTGTCTGTCTGTCTGTCTGTCTGTCTGTCTGTCTGTCTGTCTGTCTGTCTGTCTGTCTGTCTGTCTGTCTGTCTGTCTGTCTGTCTGTCTGTCTGTCTGTCTGTCTGTCTGTCTGTCTGTCTGTCTGTCTGTCTGTCTGTCTGTCTGTCTGTCTGTCTGTCTGTCTGTCTGTCTGTCTGTCTGTCTGTCTGTCTGTCTGTCTGTCTGTCTGTCTGTCTGTCTGTCTGTCTGTCTGTCTGTCTGTCTGTCTGTCTGTCTGTCTGTCTGTCTGTCTGTCTGTCTGTCTGTCTGTCTGTCTGTCTGTCTGTCTGTCTGTCTGTCTGTCTGTCTGTCTGTCTGTCTGTCTGTCTGTCTGTCTGTCTGTCTGTCTGTCTGTCTGTCTGTCTGTCTGTCTGTCTGTCTGTCTGTCTGTCTGTCTGTCTGTCTGTCTGTCTGTCTGTCTGTCTGTCTGTCTGTCTGTCTGTCTGTCTGTCTGTCTGTCTGTCTGTCTGTCTGTCTGTCTGTCTGTCTGTCTGTCTGTCTGTCTGTCTGTCTGTCTGTCTGTCTGTCTGTCTGTCTGTCTGTCTGTCTGTCTGTCTGTCTGTCTGTCTGTCTGTCTGTCTGTCTGTCTGTCTGTCTGTCTGTCTGTCTGTCTGTCTGTCTGTCTGTCTGTCTGTCTGTCTGTCTGTCTGTCTGTCTGTCTGTCTGTCTGTCTGTCTGTCTGTCTGTCTGTCTGTCTGTCTGTCTGTCTGTCTGTCTGTCTGTCTGTCTGTCTGTCTGTCTGTCTGTCTGTCTGTCTGTCTGTCTGTCTGTCTGTCTGTCTGTCTGTCTGTCTGTCTGTCTGTCTGTCTGTCTGTCTGTCTGTCTGTCTGTCTGTCTGTCTGTCTGTCTGTCTGTCTGTCTGTCTGTCTGTCTGTCTGTCTGTCTGTCTGTCTGTCTGTCTGTCTGTCTGTCTGTCTGTCTGTCTGTCTGTCTGTCTGTCTGTCTGTCTGTCTGTCTGTCTGTCTGTCTGTCTGTCTGTCTGTCTGTCTGTCTGTCTGTCTGTCTGTCTGTCTGTCTGTCTGTCTGTCTGTCTGTCTGTCTGTCTGTCTGTCTGTCTGTCTGTCTGTCTGTCTGTCTGTCTGTCTGTCTGTCTGTCTGTCTGTCTGTCTGTCTGTCTGTCTGTCTGTCTGTCTGTCTGTCTGTCTGTCTGTCTGTCTGTCTGTCTGTCTGTCTGTCTGTCTGTCTGTCTGTCTGTCTGTCTGTCTGTCTGTCTGTCTGTCTGTCTGTCTGTCTGTCTGTCTGTCTGTCTGTCTGTCTGTCTGTCTGTCTGTCTGTCTGTCTGTCTGTCTGTCTGTCTGTCTGTCTGTCTGTCTGTCTGTCTGTCTGTCTGTCTGTCTGTCTGTCTGTCTGTCTGTCTGTCTGTCTGTCTGTCTGTCTGTCTGTCTGTCTGTCTGTCTGTCTGTCTGTCTGTCTGTCTGTCTGTCTGTCTGTCTGTCTGTCTGTCTGTCTGTCTGTCTGTCTGTCTGTCTGTCTGTCTGTCTGTCTGTCTGTCTGTCTGTCTGTCTGTCTGTCTGTCTGTCTGTCTGTCTGTCTGTCTGTCTGTCTGTCTGTCTGTCTGTCTGTCTGTCTGTCTGTCTGTCTGTCTGTCTGTCTGTCTGTCTGTCTGTCTGTCTGTCTGTCTGTCTGTCTGTCTGTCTGTCTGTCTGTCTGTCTGTCTGTCTGTCTGTCTGTCTGTCTGTCTGTCTGTCTGTCTGTCTGTCTGTCTGTCTGTCTGTCTGTCTGTCTGTCTGTCTGTCTGTCTGTCTGTCTGTCTGTCTGTCTGTCTGTCTGTCTGTCTGTCTGTCTGTCTGTCTGTCTGTCTGTCTGTCTGTCTGTCTGTCTGTCTGTCTGTCTGTCTGTCTGTCTGTCTGTCTGTCTGTCTGTCTGTCTGTCTGTCTGTCTGTCTGTCTGTCTGTCTGTCTGTCTGTCTGTCTGTCTGTCTGTCTGTCTGTCTGTCTGTCTGTCTGTCTGTCTGTCTGTCTGTCTGTCTGTCTGTCTGTCTGTCTGTCTGTCTGTCTGTCTGTCTGTCTGTCTGTCTGTCTGTCTGTCTGTCTGTCTGTCTGTCTGTCTGTCTGTCTGTCTGTCTGTCTGTCTGTCTGTCTGTCTGTCTGTCTGTCTGTCTGTCTGTCTGTCTGTCTGTCTGTCTGTCTGTCTGTCTGTCTGTCTGTCTGTCTGTCTGTCTGTCTGTCTGTCTGTCTGTCTGTCTGTCTGTCTGTCTGTCTGTCTGTCTGTCTGTCTGTCTGTCTGTCTGTCTGTCTGTCTGTCTGTCTGTCTGTCTGTCTGTCTGTCTGTCTGTCTGTCTGTCTGTCTGTCTGTCTGTCTGTCTGTCTGTCTGTCTGTCTGTCTGTCTGTCTGTCTGTCTGTCTGTCTGTCTGTCTGTCTGTCTGTCTGTCTGTCTGTCTGTCTGTCTGTCTGTCTGTCTGTCTGTCTGTCTGTCTGTCTGTCTGTCTGTCTGTCTGTCTGTCTGTCTGTCTGTCTGTCTGTCTGTCTGTCTGTCTGTCTGTCTGTCTGTCTGTCTGTCTGTCTGTCTGTCTGTCTGTCTGTCTGTCTGTCTGTCTGTCTGTCTGTCTGTCTGTCTGTCTGTCTGTCTGTCTGTCTGTCTGTCTGTCTGTCTGTCTGTCTGTCTGTCTGTCTGTCTGTCTGTCTGTCTGTCTGTCTGTCTGTCTGTCTGTCTGTCTGTCTGTCTGTCTGTCTGTCTGTCTGTCTGTCTGTCTGTCTGTCTGTCTGTCTGTCTGTCTGTCTGTCTGTCTGTCTGTCTGTCTGTCTGTCTGTCTGTCTGTCTGTCTGTCTGTCTGTCTGTCTGTCTGTCTGTCTGTCTGTCTGTCTGTCTGTCTGTCTGTCTGTCTGTCTGTCTGTCTGTCTGTCTGTCTGTCTGTCTGTCTGTCTGTCTGTCTGTCTGTCTGTCTGTCTGTCTGTCTGTCTGTCTGTCTGTCTGTCTGTCTGTCTGTCTGTCTGTCTGTCTGTCTGTCTGTCTGTCTGTCTGTCTGTCTGTCTGTCTGTCTGTCTGTCTGTCTGTCTGTCTGTCTGTCTGTCTGTCTGTCTGTCTGTCTGTCTGTCTGTCTGTCTGTCTGTCTGTCTGTCTGTCTGTCTGTCTGTCTGTCTGTCTGTCTGTCTGTCTGTCTGTCTGTCTGTCTGTCTGTCTGTCTGTCTGTCTGTCTGTCTGTCTGTCTGTCTGTCTGTCTGTCTGTCTGTCTGTCTGTCTGTCTGTCTGTCTGTCTGTCTGTCTGTCTGTCTGTCTGTCTGTCTGTCTGTCTGTCTGTCTGTCTGTCTGTCTGTCTGTCTGTCTGTCTGTCTGTCTGTCTGTCTGTCTGTCTGTCTGTCTGTCTGTCTGTCTGTCTGTCTGTCTGTCTGTCTGTCTGTCTGTCTGTCTGTCTGTCTGTCTGTCTGTCTGTCTGTCTGTCTGTCTGTCTGTCTGTCTGTCTGTCTGTCTGTCTGTCTGTCTGTCTGTCTGTCTGTCTGTCTGTCTGTCTGTCTGTCTGTCTGTCTGTCTGTCTGTCTGTCTGTCTGTCTGTCTGTCTGTCTGTCTGTCTGTCTGTCTGTCTGTCTGTCTGTCTGTCTGTCT
>CAWUER010000501.1:0-16163 GCA_963921195.1 Pegoplata infirma
GGGTTTTACTTCCAACGTGATAATGAGCCAAAACACACAGCTTTTGACGTTAAAAATTGGTTTTTATACAACACCAAACATCTGGTAAACCACCACAAAGTCCCGACATTAATCCTTTTGAAAATCTTTGGGCTCATTTGGACAAAATCATGTAACACAACATTTCAATAAAAACTACTTTAAAACAAGCATTGGAAGTAGAATGGTACAAAATACTTATTCAAAAATTTTCGAATTTAGTGGAATCAATGCCCAGACGTCTACAATTAGTTCTGGCTAACAATAAATACAATTCAAAATATTAAAGTTGTTAATTTTTTTAATAAATTTACAAAATGATATATTAAAATTAAAAAAGCAAAATACTTTTGTGAGCTGAAAAATGAGAGACAATTTGATATTTTTTTAAAAATCTCATGGATGAAAAATTAAAATGAAGTGTATTAAAATACAGAATTAAAGTTTGATCTTCCCTTATTTAATATGCAATAAAACATATATTTATTTTTAAACATAAATATTTTTTTAAGCGTTTTTTTTAATTAAATTTCATTATATTTTGCATAGGCAAAATACTTTTGTGATACACTGTATATTTTGATGAAATTTTGTACAAGAGTTCTTATTGACCCAAAAAATAATTCTGTTGAAATTAGAAGAAGTTGGCCCATATTTGGACCTAGTCCACATAGAAGGGTGTATCAAAATTTTGACAAAAATGACAATAGAACTCTCAAATTATGTGGTATCTGGCAATTCATTTGGAAAAGGTAAAAAATGATTTTATTGTCATCTAATATTACATAACTTAAATACCTGAAAATTGCAAATAAATTTAAAACCAATGGAAATAACTGGTAAAACCAAGTACCTGTTATATTATGTTTCAAAGAGGTAAAAAAGATCATGTTGAAACTTCGAGCAATAGTATATTAATCCATGCATTCATTTTTTTCTTCATTATTGTTTAAACAATGGCTAAATTCAGTTATAGTGTTCTATCTGATATATATTTTGAACGGAAAGATGAAAACGACATTATTTTACATATCGTGAACCTATATTCAAAATATGCCAACTCAAATTTGACCGAAATGAGTTTCCAATGGCAAATAGCTCCCCTATGCAATACTCATCTGTGATAAAAATTTCAGAGCAAAAAAATAATTGGTTAACGTTTTACATCCATTTTTGTTATTCTGCTAACTCAAAGTACATATTTTTTTGGTGAAAATAAATGCCAACTCCCATTGTAAATTTCCAAAAATTTTTCAAAAATTTTTTTAAAAAAAATTATACCACACATCTTATTGCATTTGCCATGCTGACCACGAATCTGGTAAAGATTTTGATACCTAATGGCTAGTTTTCGAGATATTGCCATTTTGAAAATATCGGTAAATAGTGTTTGCAAAAAAAAAATTGCTGATATAGATGTAACTTTTAAACTATTTATCAGATTGCAACATTATGAGTGGGGCAAATAAAGTCAATGATATAAGCTTTAAAAGTAGCTAGTTTAAAGTGACGCTTTTACAATACAGCGTGAGTTACAGAGTGCCAAAGTTGACCACCCTGAGATTAAAAGGATTTCGGAGCTAGTAACTTTTAAAAATATGCAAAGATTTTTAATTTTTCTTTCAGTTTTTGCAATTATCGTACTAAGGATAACAAAAACCAAAAAAAAAAAAATTATAAAAATTTTTCCAAAAAAAAAATGTTTTTTATTTTCCGACAAAATATGCCAACTCTAAAAAAATATTTGTTTTTTGATATAGTAATAAATGCCATCTCTCAAAAATACGCAAACAAGTGCAAAATATAAAATTTTTGGCATAGGTAAAAATTATTTAGAATATTTAAACCATGTTATGGAAGGTACATTGTTAATTTTTACAATAATATGCGAAATAACTAGTTTTTTAGCTCTCCTGAACAGTAAGCTTTTTCGAGTTGGCATTTATTGAATATAGTTCGACGATATAATGAATAATCCATTCTTCAAAATATGCGACAAACAAGAAATTAAAATTCATAACTTAAAAATAAAAAACTTTTTAAATACTTTAAGAAAACGGTACAATCAATGTTCCAGAAACAAGAAATTGTTTTACTCACGCAACCAAGAAATAAACTTTTTTTTTAAAAAGCCATCAGTAACTACCATGGAAACTGGAAAAGGTGGTCGACCAGCAAAGCCAATTGATAATTGTAGTGAAATATCACGAAGACGCAAGCTTAAACATGTCAATGAAGAAGTTTCTTGTAGCATCATAAAGGATTCATTTCTGCATCAAATTCAACCATCTAAAACTAAAACAAGTGAGAGTGTTACATTCGGCTGTGCCGAATCTTTTATACCCTCCAAAATGTAAAAAAAATATAAAAAAAAATCCAGGGGCGTCTTTTTTTTTGGGGGGGGGGGGTTAGTGGGAGACGTTAGGGGGCACCTTCCGCTTGCGATTTTGAACTTCTTCTGAGATAAGAATGTTGCATTTGCTTACCAAAAGTACAAAAAACTCTGCAAAAAATGCGGTTTTTCTTGGGTTGGTTTAGTTCTCTAAGGGGGAACTTTTTTCCCCTTGGTCCGATTTTGCCCATTTCCGAACTTAACCTGCCTAGGAATATAAGACATATTCGTGCCAAACTTCGGAAGTCTAGCACTTTTATTTTGGACTGTATCGTGTCCTCTACAGACGGACGGACGGACGGACGGACATCGCTAGAATGTCTTAGAATCGATCACTGATCAATAAAATATATACTTTATGGGGTCCTAGACCGATATTTCGATGCGTTACACACGGAATGACAAAGTGAGTATACCCCCATACTGTGGTTGGAGGGTATAAAGAGTAAAATTGCTATCATTGAAAAAATAGTGGAAGCAAGCCCCAGACGCACAAAAAGGATTTTAGAAAGTATGCCGACACCAACTGAAGAAAATAAATTTACTCCAGAAGAAGCATTTGCACTATTTTTGGATTTAAAAATGACTAAAAACCAATATACAGAATTGCGGAAGCGAACCAATGAAAAAAATTGTGGAATTTTTCCATCATATCGAGATATAGTTTCTGCCAAAAATATTGCTTACCTTCACCAACTGCTATTAGTGTAACTTCAAGTTCAGCAGAAATAAAATTGCAGCAGGATCTTCTTGAACACACTGCAGAATGATTATTAAAGACATTTGATGCTGACTATTTAAAGAAGTTTAAAAATTGCAGCATGACTTTAATTTCTAAATGGGGATGTGATGGGTCCTCTGGCCAGAAACAATACAAACAATGTAATGCGGAAAATTCATCAGATGCCAATTTATTCATGATTTCTTTCGTTCCATTACGTTTAACAAAAACTTATATTGGTTCAGAGCCGTCAACTAGTAGAGCTGCAGAGATAGATGTATGGAAGAATGAAATTCCCTCGTCAACAATTTTGTAGACCAATAAAGTTTGCTTACAAAAAAGAAACTAAAGATGTCATAACTGAAGAAGTTGGCAAAATAAGAGATGAAATTAAAGAACTTCAACCAGTGATATTTGAATTTAATGACCAATGCATCGAAGTTAACTTTAAAATGTCACTTACAATGATCGATGGAAAAGTTGCACAAGCTTTAACCGAAAAAAAGTCTTCGTCAAGCTGCAATATATTCAAAAAAACATCAAGTCAATTGAGCCAAACACCAACACAAGACGATAGTTTTAATGAAGCATATGAATTTGGAATGTCACCTCTTCATGCTAGAATTCGTTTTATGGAGCATATTCTTAAATTGGGATACGATTTGGAATTTGGCCCGTTAGGCGAAACAGTGAGAAACAACAAAGAAAATTTGGAAAAAGAAAGCAAAAAAAAAGATATTCAAGAAAAATACCGTGAGATAGGCCTTATAATTGACCAGCCAAAGCAAGGAGAAGGAAATTCTAATGATGGAAACACAGCAAGGAGATTTTTTTCCGATCCAGAAACTGCAGCTTCTATAACTGGAGTAGATTATGATTTAATACGACGATTCCAAATCATATTAGAAGTTATAGCATGTAGCAAAAAGATGGATGCAAAAAAATTTGGTCAGTATGCTAATGAGACAGCAACCCTTTATAACCAAAAATATTCTTGGAGACATATGCCAACCACAGTTCACAAAATTTTGTTCCATGGGGAACAAATAATTCAGCACAATATGCTTCCAATTGGAGATCTCTCAGAAGAAGCGCAAGAAAACAGGAACAGCACAATACAAGAAAAATTTCCAGATATTGTACTAATGAAGATCTTGTTAATATTTTGTTGTGCACATCAGACCCATATATGTCCAGTATTCGACAAAAATGTAAATCAACCTCATTAGAGTTAGATGAAGAAGCTAAACAACTACTGCAAAATGAAAATCAAAGCTATTTGGAAGAAATTTTTACTAATACATATTGTTTAATTAATACTAGTTTAAAGATTATAATTTGTTTCTAATTTTAGTATAAATTTTTATTAATACATTTAAAAAAAATATATGTGCACTTTAAATCAATAGTAAAAGTTTACTTAAAATTTTATCGATGTTGTGTTCTGTATATATTGTAATATATCCAAATGGTATTGATATTGTTGGGAATTTCAGTGTTATTTTTCAGTTTAATCCTCACAAGAATTAGATTTCTTCCAAAAAAACCAACCTTTGGCCCCTGTGAATATTGAGACGAAATAAATGTCAGGAGCCAAATGTTGGCATTTTCTGACCAAAATTAAATTTAGGAATAATAAATAAGTATTGGTTGTAAAATACGATTGAAGAAAATAAGAAATTATAAAAAAAATACCTATTTAAAATGTCAAAATATTCAACTTTTACATGGAAACTCAACAAAAAATTAAAATGCATTTTTAACTCCACATTACTTACGTTCCTATCAGTCAATTTTTACGTTTGAACACGCAAATTGAAGCCTAAAGTCCCTCCTATTGAACAAAACAAATTGCGTAAAAAAATACCAATCCGGTCAAAAGTTATAGAGTTTTGACCGCTATCTCGCGAAATTGACCACTGTGTAAATTGTAAATATAAAAATATAAGATTAACTTTAAAACATGATGGTGGTTATCTGGTGGTGTAGGGCTGTATGTCGGCCTTGAAATGGGCCAGTTGGTGTTTATTGATGAAACTATGGATAGTCATGTAGAGATTTATCCTTTTTGAGGAAAAATTAACATGCCAGTGGTGAACAAATAAGGCTATCGCGAAATGGGTTTTATTTCCAACGTGATAATGAACTAAAACACACAGCTTTTGACGTTAAAAAGTGTTTTTTATTCAACAACAAACAACTGGCAACACCACCACAAAGTCCCGATATGAATCCTTTCGAAAATCTTGGGCTCACTTGGACGAAAAAATCATACAACACAACATTTCAATAAAAACTACTTTAAAACAAGCACCGGAAGAAAAATGGTACAAAAATACCTATTCAAAAATTTTTGAATTTAGTGGAATCAATGTCCAGACGTCTGTAATTAGTTCTGGCTAACAATAAATACTATTCAAAATATTAAAATTGTTAATTTTTTTAATAAATTAAAAAAATGATATATTAAAATTAAAAAAAACAAAATACTTTTGTGAGCTGAAAAATGAGTGTCAATTTGATATTTTCTTAAAAATCTCATGCATAAAAAATTAAAATTAAGTGTTTAAACATACAGAATTAAAGTTTAATCTTCCTTTATTTAATATTCATTTAAACATATACATATTTATTTTTAAAAATAAATATTTTTTTATAGCGTTTATTTAGTAAATTTCATTATATTTTGCATAGGCAAAATACTTTTGTGATACACTGTAAGTATATACACTAGGGGTGGGATAGTGCACGAGTTTTCGATTTCGACACGCTAGAACCGCTTATTTTGTGAGGTTCGTAAAAAAAATGCATGGGCCAAAAAATGGGGCAGATCGGATAGGATCTAGGGGTCGCTCATCGGGGTCAAAGTTGGGCGTAGAGGGGAAAAAATCCACAAAAAGGCCCAAAACTCCCCTGGTTTTGCTCCTAGAGGGGTCAAATGTGAGACCGGCCCCTATTATTTTTTCGCCCTGAACACTTTTGCCAAACATACCTAAGCCCTATCTCCAATCCCTAAGGGGGGTCCCATACAAAGGACCAATTTTTAAAAAATCTTGCTCCTACCGCTCTAGCTGTCCTAGAAGTCACCCTAGAGGAATCAAATGTATAATCGACCCCCAATATTTTTTCAACCCCAACATTTTCTTAGAACATACCTACCCCCTATCTTCAATCCTTAGGGTGGTCCCCATACATTTTTTTTTAGTTTTTCTTAAATTGTCATATTAAATCAGCTCCTACCGGTCCAATGGTGCCTCCTAGAGGGGTCATTATCAAGACCAACCCCCATTAATTTTTAGCCCCCAACACTTCTTCTGAACATACCAATTCCATATCTCCAATTCCTAAGGGGTCTCCCACACAAAATGGCATTTTTGTAAAACTTGCTCTCACCACTCTAACTATCGCAGGGGTGACCCTAGAGAAGTTAAATGTGTGACCGACCCCCAATATTTTTTCAGCCCCACCATTTTTCCCAAACAAACTTACCCTCTATTTTAAAGCCTTAAGGGTGTCCCCACACATTTTTTTTATTTTTTAATTTTTTTTTATAAAATCTGCGCCTACCGCTCCCATTCTGAATTTTAGGAACGGCAAATACAGACTGACCCCATTAATTTTTGCCCCCTACATTTTTTCTGAACATACCTACGCCGTATTTCCACTTTGTAGGGGTGCTCCCCTGGGGAAAACTAAATTAGTAATGTATGTAGAGAAGTCAAATGTATGACCTGCCCATATATTTTTTTAGCCAAAACATTTTCTTCAAACATACCTACCCTCTATCTTCAAGGTGTTACCCCACAATTTTTTTATTTATTTTATCGAGAAATCCGAGGTCTTTAATTTGTAATTTAATAGTAACTTTTGTTAAGCGTAAAAAAATATTTTTTTTAACTTGAAAATAATAAAAAATGATAAATAATATAACTATAAATCAAATTAACATGGTTGGTTACCGTTACCCTTATTATACCGTTACCGATTCAAAACCCTTTCAAATTGAATACCGTTACCGTTACCGATACCGCTAAAAATATTTTTAAAATACCGTTACCCTTACCGTTATAATTATTAGAAGTTACCGGTATTGTACCGGTATTCAAAATTTTACCTGTTTTAAGGGATTTTAACGAACAAAAAAATAAAATCAAATTGCTAATATAATTTTAAATTTATAATTTGCAAATGATCATAAAATAAATGACAAAAATAATAATCATATCAAATCTATACCGGTTTTTGGGTCTATAAAATATTTTTAGCTTTCAGTTCTATCTTTTTTCAAATTTTTAACTAAATTAATAATACCGGTACGTACCGGTTTGGTTGGTTCGGTACCGGTACATACCGTTACCGAAACGATTTGAAAACACTTACCGTTACCTTTACCGAAGTAAATAAAAATTAGATACCGTTACCGTTACCCTTACCGTTATTCGTTTCGGTAACCAACCTTGCAAATTAATTTATTTTTATCGTGTGATGGATATTCTATTAATTTTACGACTCTTTCGGCAGCGCCGTTGACAACATGTAATATACGTAATATTTGCAGCGCTCGCTGGTAGTCCTTACGATTTTCCCAAGTATTTGGATCGGAAGCAATGAAATTTGTTGTTATTCCGAAGCGTGCAAAAAATGTTGGAGTCTCAGGAGTGACGTAGTGGCTTAAATCAGTTTTCATGAGTTCTTGATTCACTTGTTTCGATGCCATGTACTGGAGGATTACAATCCTTGTTGCCACTGTCGCCGCTATCCTATGAGGCATCTTCTTCCCCGATATCATCGTATTCTTCTTCCTCGCTGTCTTCGTGAGCCGATTCGTCCATCTCATCGTCAGATAACTCTTCCTCCAATTCCTCTTTCTCTTCTCCAAATATACGAATTGCATTCGACATTTTTCGTTTTATTTCACAAAAGATATTCGGATCAAATAGTGCGACAGCAACAGCTTCGCCACTGAGATACCAGAGATGTCCACAGAATCTCTTGACCAATCGTTGCGACAGAATCTTATCAATTGAAGCATAATTGGCAATCGCTTTCAAAAAATTCAAATCATTATTTGGAGCTTCTATTGCTTTGATAGCGCTAAACCAAGCTTTTACGTAAATTGTTATGATGAAAACGGTCACATCAAGAAGTGCATTTAATTCTTTTTTGGCCAAACCGATATATTTTCGGAAAAAAAACATTTTTAGGCAATATATGCCTTTTTCCATCCATCGAGCATGACTGATGGGTCCTGGTGGGCTAAAATGCTTATTAGGAATATTTTCGCCAAGGTATAATAAAACAATTTCAAGAAACTCCTTGTAGTCGTCTCTGGTTTGCTTTTCTTTTATTTGAGCCCAACAAACAACTTGATGTCAGTTTGGACTTGAGCTGGTATGTTGCCTGCCACTTCCTCATCTTATATACCAAGACTGTACGGTTTGTCTTTTATATTTTCCAACTGCTCTTTAAAACGCGCAAACATTAGCACTCCTGGTCCAGACGTTTTGCCGAATTTGGTTTCAAACACTTAGTTTTCCCCAGGGGAGCACCCTTACAAAGTGGAATTACGGCGTAGTTATGTTCAGAAAAAATGTAGGGGGCAAAAATTAATGGGGGTCAGTCTGCATTTCCCGTCCCTAAAAGGCACAGTAAGAGCGGTAGGCGCAAATTTTATAAAAAAAAAATTAAAAAAATAAAAAATTGTGTGGGGACACCCTTAAGGCTTAAAAATAGAGGGTAGGTTTGTTTGGGGAAAATGTTGGGGCTGAAAAAATATTGGGGTTCGGTCACACATTTAACTTCTCTAGGGTCACTCCTGCGATAGTTAGAGCGGTGGGAGCAAGATTTACAAAAATGTCGTTTTGTGTGGGAGACCCCTTAGGAATTGGAGATATGGAATTGGTATGTTTAGAAGAAGTGTTGGGGGCTAAAAATTAATGGGGGTTGGTCTTGATAATGACCCCTCTAGGAGGCACCATTGGACCGGTAGGAGATAATTTAATATGACAATTTAAGAAAAAAAAAAAAAAATGTATGGGGACCACCCTAAGGATTGAAGATAGGGGGTAGGTATGTTCTAAGAAAATGTTGGGGTTGAAAAAATATTGGGGGTCGGTCATACATTTGATTCCTCTAGGGTGACTTTTAGGACAGCTAGAGCGGTAGAAGAAAGATTTTTTAAAAATTGAACCTTTGTATGGGACCCCCCTTAGGGATTGGAGATAGGGCTTAGGTATGTTTAGCAAAAGTGTTCAGGGGGAAAAATAATGGGGGCTGGTCTCCCGTTTGACCCCTCTAGGAGCAAAACCAGGGGAGTTTTGGGGCTTTTTGTGGATTTTTTCCCCTCTACGCCCAACTTTGACCCCGATGAGCGACCCCTAGATCCTATCCGACCTCCCCCATTTTTTGGCTCATACACTTTTTTTACCAACCTCACAAAATGAGCGGTTCTAGCGCTTCCAAATATTGCTGCTTAAAATCTCACACAACACTATCCCACCCTTAATATACACCAATAAAAAATTTGATGTTTTTAATGCTTCTTGGAAGGTTGCATACTTTAAAATCGGATCTATCAGAACTTTTCTGTACATTTTTTACATTTATAACTCTTTTATTTGTTTGATCCGGGTTGCATATTTCTAAATTTGCCTTCTGAGAACTATGCAATATTTTTCCTCCATGCATTGTTTTATTTAGTATATTTTTTTTACTTTTTTTTGAGTTCCATTCTTTATCAAAAGTAGAATTTTCGGATTCTTCTCTTTTTCTTTTTTTTAAATTTAGATTTTTAGATTTCGGATTTTCGCTTTTATTTGAATGGTCTTTGTTCCCTATTCCTAATTTTCCCTTTTCACAACTTTGCAATATTTTTTCTCCGTGCATGATTGTTTTATTTAGCTTATTTTTTGCTTTTTTTGGAGTTCTATTCCAATTTTCTTTGTTCAAAATATTATTTTCAGATTCTTCATTTAAAATATTAGTGCACGTATTTAATTCTCTTTTTCTTTTTTTTTAATTAGATTTTTAGATTTCGGATTTGTGTTTTTTGTTGATATATCATTAGCTTTTTGTGGTGTTTTACGCCAATGTTCCTTATTCAAAATCGGGTTTTTGGATTTTTGAATTTCATTTTCATTGTCGTCTAAAAATAAGTTGTATTTGTTGTCGACTTCTCGTATCTTGGCGTGTATGTACTGTTTTGATACTCTAACGTACTTTGAGGCTTTTACATTTCTTTTTCCTTTTAGCAAAATATTTTTAACTAAAGAAAAATAGCCTTCTACTGGGCTATTTAATATTCTAGTTTCGACATCTTCAACATATTTGCCCATTACATTGGACCACAATGGGGCATATGGGATGTATTTTACTATCACGAATTCCAAATATTTTTCGTTTTGTAACTCGTTGGAAGGACCACAACATGAATCTACCTTTTGCTTGCAACTAAGGTATATTTCCATTCCTTTTTGATAGAAGGGGCTTTTAGCGTAATTCGATTTTGTAGTGGGTTTCAAATATATTGTTTTCTTTTCTATTAAGTCTTCTTCCGACAATTCCAAATCACCTATTTTAGTAATTGTACTCATTGCTTTGGCATAGTTCTCACTTTTGGTTTTTGACAATAAAATAGTGCAAAATGATTCGAACCACAGCCACAGCTTGTCGATTTCGGAAATATTAATCGCTCTTATCAAAAACAGCTTAAAATATTTTTTTGTACAACATTTTGTGCATATGTTTTAAGGTGTTCCACTATGTTTTTAATAAAATGGCAACAGCATAATTGTATGACTACAAAATTTAATTTATTGTTTTTTTTTCTAGAAATATGTAACATTTGTCCAAATATTCTGTTAGGCATGATATATCTTTATTAAAAACATCTACTACCGCATTTATTAGAGCCCAGCTCCAGTCTACGACGACTCTTTGGCAAATAGGCCATAATATACAATTTTCGATGCAGAACACTCTTAATTCAATAAAGAATATTTTGATCGATTCCTCCAAATGGCAACACGTTAATGCCAATTCAGGTCTGTCCAAAATGTTCACTTTGGCCCAAGATACAAAAAATGTCAGAGTATGACCCATATGGAAAATATATTTTTTTTTTAAATTCATATCATTTTTCCTGAGAAACAATTGGGTATAACCGGCATGCCAAGTTGCTCAACTCGTCCAGGACTATCACCCAAAATTAACAAACCCTATTCAGGTCTGTCCAAAATGTTCACTTTGGCCCAAGATACACAAAATGTAAGAATATGACCCATATGGACAATATATTTTTTTCAAAAATCATATCTTTTTTCCTGAGAAACAATTGGGTACAACCGGCATGCCAAGTTGCTCTACTAGTCCAGGACTATCACCCAAAATTAACAAACCCAATTCAGGTCTGTCCAAAATGTCCACTTTGGCCCAAGATACACAAAATGTCAGAATATGACCCATATGGAAAATATATTTTTTTCAAAAATCATATCTTTTTTCCTGAGAAACAATTGGGTACAACCGGCATGCCAAGTTGCTCTACTAGACCAAGACTATCACCCAAAATTAACAAACCCTATTCAGGTCTGTCCAAAATGTTAACTTTGGCCCAAGATACAAAAAATGTCAGAGTATGACCCATATGGAAAAAATATTTTTTTCAAAAATCATATCTTTTTTCCTGACAAACAATTGGGTACAACCGGCATGCCAAGTTGCTCTACTAGTCCAGGACTATCGCCCAAAATTAACAAACCCCATTCAGGTCTGTCCAAAATGATCACTTTGGCCCAAGATACAAAAATCGCCAGAATATGACCCATATGAAAATATATTTTTTTTTAAAATTCATATCTTTTTTCCTGAGAAACAATTGGGTATAACCGGCATGTCAAGTTGCTCAACTCGTCCAGGACTATCACCCAAAATTAACAAACCCTATTCAGGTCTGTCCAAAATGTTCACTTTGGCCCAAGATACACAAAATGTAAGAATATGACCCATATGGACAATATATTTTTTTCAAAAATCATATCTTTTTTCCTGAGAAACAATTGGGTACAACCGGCATGCCAAGTTGCTCTACTAGTCCAGGACTATCACCCAAAATTAACAAACCCAATTCAGGTCTGTCCAAAATGTCCACTTTGGCCCAAGATACAAAAAATGCCAGAATAGGACCCATATGGAAAATATATTTTTTTTTAAAAATCACATCTTTTCCTGAGAAACAATTGGGTATAACCGGCCCAAGATACACAAAATGTCAGAATATGACCCATATGGACAATATATTTTTTCAAAAATCATATCATTTTTCCTGAGAAACAATTGGATATAACCGGCATGTCAAGTTGCTCAACTCGTCCAGGACTATCACCCAAAATTAACAAACCCTATTCAGATCTGTCCAAAATGTTCACTTTGGCCCAAGATACACAAAATGTAAGAATATGACCCATATGGACAATATATTTTTTTCAAAAATCATATCTTTTTTCCTGAGAAACAATTGGGTACAACTAGGGTTGCCATTTGCATTTTGAGAAAAAGAGGACGTCAGCCTCAAAAATGGAGGACATTTGACCCAAAAAAGAGGACAATTTTGTTTAATAAATTAATTAAAAAAAGTCAACAACGCAATACAATATGGAAAAAAAAATATTTTTATTAAGAAAACAATTTTTTCCAATAAAAAAAATATATTTCCAATTATATTTCAATATTTTGGAATATCCATTCAATTATATTTTGGAAATATCTATTTATAATTCAAAAATTTCCAGTAATATTTAAAAAAATTCTAAATATAAGTCAAAAGTTGTCAACGTATGTATATAAGAGTTTTCTATTTGTATTTAAAAATTTTCTAAATGATTTTCAGAAAATTCCATTTGTTTTTAAAAAATTTCAGACATTTTAATTGTACTTCAATAATTTTCATTTTGATTTAATAATTATGTAAATGATTTTTTTTTAAAAAATTCATTTGTGTATCAAAATTTTCTGAAAAGCATTTGAAAAATTTTGAAATACAAATGGAAATTTTTGATATATATGTACTTATTTGGAATTTTCTGAAAAGCATTTAGAAAATTTTGAAATATCCCAGCAAAACTTTGGTAATGGGTAGTGATTATATAACACATTACCAGGTAATGTATATACCTTATTTGTAGCATTATTTTAGGATGTCTTACCAAACATTTGTTCTAAGTATAACGTATTATTTTCAAGTGAAAAATAATGCATTACTAATAATTTGCTACGTAATGCATGATTATTGGAAAAAATGTATTTCATAGTTATTATTTCTAAACATTAAATCATGGATGACTTATATTTGGTTACATTATGTATCATTTGAAAGTTTGAAATAATGCATTATTTATAATTGGATGTATAATGCATTACAATAACATAAAAAATAATTATTTTATAAAAAAATGCATAAGTTTAAACTAGAGATTGGCTCACGACAGGAAATTTCTAACGACACACACTCACGAGCATATTTTATCTACTTACACTCACTTACAATCACGTGAGTAAATTTAATACAAAATTACTTTTTCACTATTCGTAACACCTTATATATTATCTTCTGGTATGCTATATTATTTCATTTCTTGTAACCTTTAAAATATCATATATTTTACACCTTACTCGTATTCTTCGTTATAAATTTATGACTTATTTTATACCTTACTGGTATTCTTTGTGATAATGTGGATGCATTACTTTGAGTCTCATCGCCTGTTAAAATCATCAATGCTGCAATGTATAAAATAAGAGATCCTATACCTTATTTTATACCTTATTTGGTAATCTAAGTTTTGCTGGGATAATTGAAAATTTTAAAATACAAATGGAAACTCTTGAAATACAGTTGGGAATTTTTGATATAAAATTTTTGGAAATTCAGAAGAAATTTGCTTAAAATCATTTAGAAAATTTTGAAATGGAAATTTTTCATACACAAATCTTTTTTTGGAGAGCAAACTTTAAGACACACAGAAGGTGATAATAAGTGATACCAACGTACACGCAAAAAAAAAACTGTGTCGGAGTGAGCAAAAATCTGGCATTATTTTACCAAAAATATGCTAAAACTACAACCGACGAAGTAGTTTTCGTAATTTAGCCAAAACACTTATGTAAAAAATTTTGAAGAAAATGCTAATGCTATTTAAGCAAAAACTTGGTAAAATATACCAAAATAAATATGGTGAAATATACCATAATTATTAGAAAAGGTGACTAAAAATAATGCTAAAAATTACCACATTTATGCTAAAATAAATTTTCTATAAAATTTTTGTAAAAATTTGTATATTTGTTGAATTTAAAATTTTCACAGAATAAATCCATATTAATATAATAAATGTTGTGTAGGATTTTATTTACCACCGACCAACTGACCCTTTATGTACAATTTTCTCCAGTGACTGCTGCCTACGCTTTTTCTTGAAGTGAAGGATCCGCTATAGCTTCACGAATTTATTTAAAAGCATCCTGTAAAAATAGAAAATTATTACAAAACATAAACTTTTAATTTAAAAAACTAGTAAACCCTATTGGTCTTTTGGTTAGGAGGAACACTTACTTTGTGATTCCATTTGTAACTCATCAAAACAGGTCTGGACTCCATTGGCTTTGCTATATAAATGAGTTTTTAGGTTTTAATTTTATAACTAAAGGGAGGACTGGTGCCTACGCTCTTTATTGTAGTAAAGGATTAGCCATGTCTTCAAAAATTTATTTACCAGTACCCTGTAAAAATAGAAAATTATTACCAAACACTAATTTTGAACCAAAAATCTTTTCAACCTTATTGGTGTCTTCGGAATGGGGGTATACTCACTTTATCATTCCGTTTGTAATTCATCGAAACATACGTCTGGGACTCCATTAGTTTTGCTAAATGAATGGTGTTTTAAGTTATGACAGTAAAATTAACTTTTGCATTTTTTTATCTTACATTTATTTATCTTTTAAAAAACTAATTATTTATTTTTATTTATTAATTTATTTTAATTTTATTTATCAATTTCCTTTTTACGTTTTTATAACACAAAAAATAAACGAAGCACGCACACAAAAATACAAAATGAATATGGCGGTCTGTGTTTGTTTCTTTTTTTTTTGTTGTTTTCTTTCGATAAATTTTTGTGCAAGTAATTTGCGTTATTGTGCAAGCTACTTGGTTATTTTACATAAAAAACGAATTATGTTACTTTAACATCGACAAGCATAATTTTAGCAAAAATTTGTTAAAAAAAATTTTTTGGTATGAAAAAAGTTTTACCAAGTAGGATTGCTCAATCTGACACAGATTTTTTTTTTGCGTGTAGTTATTTTCGCACTACATAAAATGCTTTTTACTCGAAATATACAAATTTTTAAATGTTTTTTTTTTTATTTTTGTGTCTCAAAAAGTTAAAATTACTGCTGGTAAGCGAAAATACAGCGATGTCAATAATTCAAACGTTAAGAAGCAATAAGAAAAATTATGGGGGAAAGTAAAAAAGTAGGACAACCCCGGACACTGTCTAAAAAAGAAGTAGGACAGCCCCGGACGCCCTAAAAAAGAGGACGGTGTCCGGGGAAAAGAGGACGGATGGCAAGCCTAGGTACAACCGGCATGCCAAGTTGCTCTACTTGTCCAGGACTATCACCAAAAATTAACAAACCCTATTCAGGTCTGTCCAAAATGTCCATTGTTGCCCAAGATAGAAAAAACGTACGAATGTGTTTTGATTTTTTTTTTAATTTTTTAATAATATATTTTAATTCATTATTATTTAATAATTATTTTAATTTTTAAATATTTTTTATTTAAGCTATGTATACCGATATAACAATCCAAATCTAACTTTCAAATCTAACTTTTAGCGGGTATAACAGATTTAGCAAATTTCACAACCCGAATCTAAATTGCAAATCTATCTTCACACCCTTAAAGTATTTTCTTAAAATCTGTATTTCGGCAGAGTATTTAACAGAGTAACTATTTTGAGTGTAGCTTTG
>CAWUER010000502.1:0-73919 GCA_963921195.1 Pegoplata infirma
AGATTCTGAGAAATTTTTCCTGTAGAAAAAGTCTCAGATTCTGATACATTTTTCCTATAGACAAAGTCTCAGATTCTGAAACATTTTTCCTATAGACAAAGTGTGAGATTTTGAGACATTTTTCCAATAGAAAAAGTCTCAGATTCAACGACATTTGTTCCTTAGAAAAAAGTCTCAGATTCGGGCGTGTCTTTCCTATAAGAAAAGTCTCAGATAATAAAACATTTTCCTATAGAAAAGGATTCTGAGAAATTTTTTCCATTGGAAGGGTCTCAGATTCTGAGAAATTTTTTCCATTGGAAAGGTCTCAGATTCTGAGGCATTTTACCTATAAAAAAGTCTCAGATTCTCCGACATTTTTTCTATAGAAAAAGTCTTAGATTGTGAAACATTTTTCGTACAGATAAAGTCTCAGATTCTAAAACATTTTCCGATAGAAAAAGTTTCAGATTCTTAGACATTTTTCCTATAGAAAGTTACAGATTCTGAGATTCTGAGGCATTTTTCCTATAGAAAAAGTCTAAGATTCTGAGACATTTTTCCTATAGAAAAAGTCTCTGATTCTGAGCCATTTTCCTAAAGAAAATGCCTTTGATTCGGAGAAATAATTCCTATACGTTATTCCTACAGAAAAAGTCTCAGGTTATTAGACATTTTTCCAACAGAAAAAGTCTCAGATTCTAAGACATTTATTCTTTACAAAAAATTTCAGATTCAGAGAATTTTTTCCCATAAAAAAGTCTCAGATTCTGGCACATTTTTCCTATAGAAAAAGTTCTAAAAAAATTCTAAAACATTTTTCCTATAGAAAAAGTCTCAGATTCTGAGACACTTTTCCTTTCGAAAAATTCTCAGATTCTGAGACATTTTTCCTCTCAAAAAAGTCTCAGATTCTGAGACATTTTTCCTATAGAAAAAGTCTCAGATTCTGAGACATTTTCCTATAGAAAAAGTCTCAGATTCTGAGAAATTTTTCCTATAGAAAAAGTCTCAGATTCTGAGGCATTTTTCTTATAGAAAAAGTCTCAGATTCTGAGACATTTTTCCTATAGAAAAAGTCTCAGATTCTGAGACATTTTTCCTATAGAAAAGTCTCAGATTCTGAGACATTTTTCCTATAGAAAAAGTCTTAGATTCTAAGATATTTTTCCTTTAGAAAATGTCTCAGATTCTGAGACATTTTTCCTTTGGAAAAAGTCTCAGATTCTGAGACATTTTTCCTTTAGAAAAAGTCTCAGATTCTGAGACATTTTTCCTTTAGAAAAAGTCTTAGATTCTAAGATATTTTTCCTTTAGAAAATGTCTCAGATTCTGAGACATTTTTCCTTTGGAAAAAGTCTCAGATTCTGAGACATTTTTCCTTTAGAAAAAGTCTCAGATTCTGAGACATTATGCCTATAGAGAAAATCTTATATTCTGAGTCATTTTCCTATAAGAAAATTTTCAGATTATGGAATATATTTCTATAGAAAAAGTATCATATTCCGAGATATTTTTCCTATAGAAATAGTCTCAGATTTAAAGGAATTTTTCCTATAGTAATAGTCTTAGATTCTGGGAAGGTTTTCCTATAGAAAAAGTCTGAGATAATGAGACATTTTCCTATAGAAATGTTTCTGATTGTGAGACATTTTTCCTATAGAAAAAGTCTTAGGTTCTAAAATATTTTTCCTATAGAAAAAGTCTCAGGTTCTAAAATATTTTTCCTATAGAAAAAGTCTCAGATTCTTATACATTTTTGCTATAGAAAAATTTCCAGATATTGAGACATTTTTCCTGAAGAAAAAGTGTCAGACTCAAAGACGTTTTTCCTATAGAAAAGGTCCCAGATTCTGAGACATTTTTCCTATAGAAAAAGTCTTAGATTCTAAGATATTTTTCCTTTAGAAAATGTCTCAGATTCCTTCAGAAAAAGTCTCAGATTCTGTGACATTTTTCCTTTAAAAAAAGTCTCAGATTCTGAGACATTTTTCCTGAAGAAAAGGTCTCAGATTTTACCTATGGAAAAAGTCTCAGCTTCTGAGACTATTTTCCTATAGAAAAAGTCTCAGATTCTGAGACATTTTTCCTAAAGAAAAGTCTTAGATTCTGAGACATTTTTCCTAAAGATAAAATCTTAGATTCTGAGACATTTTTCCTACAGAAAAGGTCTCAGATTTTTCCTATAGAAAAAGTCTCAGCTTCTGAGACTATTTTCCTATAGAAAAAGTCTCAGCTTCTGAGACTATTTTCCTATAGAAAAAGTCTCAGCTTCTGAGACTATTTTCCTATAGAAAAAGTCTCAGATTCAGAGACATTTTTCCTACAGAAAAAGTCTCAGATTCTGAGACATTTTTCCTATGGAAAAAGGCTCAGATTCTGAGATATTATTCCTTTAGAAAAAGTTTCAGATTTTGAGACATTTTTTCTTTAGGAAAAGTCTCAGATTCTGACGCATTTTTCCTTTAGAAAAAGTCTCAGATTCTGAGACATTATTCCTATAGTGAAAGTCTTATATTCTGAGTCATTTTCCTATAGGAAAATTTTTAGATTCTGGAACATTTTTTCTATAGAAAAAGTGACATATTCCGAAATATTTTTCCGATAGAATCAGATTCAAAGATATTTTTCCTATAGTAATAGTCTCAGATTCTGGGAAGGTTTTCTTATAGAAAGAGTCTGAGATAATGAGACATTTTCCTTTAGAAAAGTCTCGGATTGTGAGACATGTTTCCTATAGAAAAAGTCTCAGGTTCTAAAATATTTTTCCTATAGAAAAAGTGTCAGGTTCTAAAATATTTTTCCTATAAAAAAAGTCTCAGATTCTGATACATTCTCCTATAGAAAAATTCTCAGATATTGAGACATTTTTCCTGAAGAAAAAGTGTCAGTCTTAAAGACTTTTTTCTTATAGAAAAACGTATTAGATTCTAAAACATTTTTCCTGAAGAAAAAGTGTCAGATTCAAAGACGTTTTTCCTATAGAAAAAGTCCCATATTCTGAGACATTTTTCCTATAGAGAAAGTCTTAGGTTCTGAGACCTTTTTCCTAAAGAAAATATCTCAAATTCTGAGACATTTTTTCTATTCAAAGAGTCTCAGACTCTGAAACATTTTCCTACAGAAAAATTCTCAAATTCTGCGACATTTTTCCTACAGCAAAATTCTGAGATTCTGAGAAATTTTCTTACAGAAAACTTCTCTGACCCTGAAATATTTTTTCTATAGAAAAAGAATAGGGTTCTGAGACATTTTTCGATAGAGAAGTTCCTTGATTCGAAGACATTATTCCAATAGAAAAGTCTCAGATTCTAAGACATGTCTCCTATAGAAAAAGTCTCAATTCTGAGACTATTTTACTACAGAAATAGTCTTAGATTCTGAGGAATTTGTTCTTTAGAAAAGTATACGATTCTGATAATTTTTTTCTATTAAAAAAGTCTTAGATTCTTAGATATTTTTCTTATAGAAAAAGTCTCAGGTTCTTTTCTATAGAAAAAGTCTCATATTATGAAACATTTTTCTTACAGAAAAAATTTCAAATTCTGGAACATTTTTCCCACCGAAAAAGTCTCAGATTCTGAGACAGTTTTCCAATTGAAAAAAGTGAGTTTTGGGCAACGCATTTTTTAGTCACTCACTTTGACCGAGATATTAAATTGAAGTCGGTTTTGTTAGCTTTAAAAAAATTCAAAAATAATCCTTGATCCTTGACAAAATGTATTAAAAAAAGTGTTTATTTATAACCTCCACTCTGGTGATAGAGGGTATATATAAGTTTGTCATTCCGTATGTAACACATTGAAATATTGGTTTAGGACCCCATAAAGTATATATATTCATGATCCTTGATCGATTTTAAGTCGATCTAGCGATGTCCGTCTGTCTGTCTGTCCGTCCGTCTGTCTGTCTGTTGAAATCACGTTTTTGGCAATAATCCGAAACCGATTTAAACGCTTGGGGTACCAAAAGTTGCGTAATTTTCCCAGGCAAAAACAGATGTATTTTTTGTTTAAATCGGTTAAGTATTTTAAAAGTTATGAGCGAATTACTAAAAAACACATATTTTTTTTCAACATAACCCTAAATTAACTCATATTTTGTGTGATACATAAGAAAGAAAACGGAAATGAAAAAAAAAAACTGAGAAAAAGAAAAAAAATTTTTACAAAAAAGCTTTAAAATATCGTGAACCTATATTCAAAATATGCCAACTCAAATTTGACGGAAATGAGTTTCCGATGGCAAATAGCTCCCCTATGTAATACCTATCTGCCATAAAAATTTCAGAGCAAAAAAATAATTTGTTGTCGTTTTACATCCATTTTTGTTATTCTGCTAACTCAAAGTACATATTTTTTTGGTGGAAATAAATGCCAACTCCCATTGTAAATTTCCAAAAATTTTTCAAAAAATTTTTAAAACAAATTACACCACATATCTTATTGCATTTGCCATGCTAAACACGAATCTTGTAAATATTTTGATATCTAATGACTGGTTCTCGAGATATTGCCATTTTGAAAATATCGGTAAATAGTGTACGCAAAAAAAAAAATTGCTTATATTTATGTAACTTTCAAACTATTTATCAGATTGAAACATTATGCGTGGGGCAAATAAAGTCAATGATATAAGCTCTCAAAATAGCTAGTTTGGAGTGACCCTATTGCAATACAGCGTGAGTTACTGAGTGCCAAAGTTGACCACCCTGATATTAAAAGGCTTTCGGAGCTAGTAATTTTAAAAAATATGCAAAGATTTTTAATTTTTTGTTCAGTTTTTGCAATTACCGTACTAATGATAACAAAAACCAAAAAAAAAAAAAAAAATTTAAAAATTTTTTCAAAAAAAATGTATTTTTTTTTTCCGACAAAATATGCCAACTCTAAAAAAATATTTGTTTTTTGATATAGAAATAAATGCCATCTCAAAAAAATACACAAACAAGTGCAAAATATGAAAATTTTTGCATAGGTAAAAATTGTTTAGAATATTTAAACCATCTTGTGGAAGGTACATTGTTTATTTTTGCAATAATATGCGAAATAACTAGTTTTTTAGCTCTCCTGAATAGTAAGCTTTTTCGAGTTGGCATTTATTGAATATAGTTCGACGATATGTAAAACAAAATCTAAATTTAATTAAAAAAAAGTTCGTTAAGTAATAATAAAAAAATTAATAGTTATTTTTATATGGCATGTGTGTGTGTGTGTCTATTTTTTGCTTCGTCATATTAACGGGGTTGCCAGACTTTTTTTTGGCTTTGTCGCCAAATCGGATGTAAAATATCGCCAAAATTCAATTTTGTTCAGATTTCTTAAAAAAAAAAATATTTTCATTTAAAAAAATAAATTTTGTTAAATAATAAAAGACAGAAATAAACTTTATGGCAAAAATCGCCCAAATCCGGAAAATTTATATATATAAAAGAGTAATATGACTGACTGACATACTCATTCATGATCGCCCAGCCCAAACCGCTGAAGTTAGAGACTTGAAATTTGGACTGTAGTTTGACCTTCCGGAATAAAGGTCCACTAAGGCTGGATTTTTGCTGCCAATGTTCATTTTAAGGGGGTAAAAAGGGTAAAAAACTGTACTTTTGGTACTTTTTATATCTCCCGTTATAATGGTCATAGAGACTTGAAATTTGGACTGTATGTTACCCTCCCGCAATATATATCCACTATGGCTGGAGTTTAGCCAATGGTAAGGGGGCAAAAATGGTAAAAAACTGTACTTTTGGTACTTTTTAAATCTTCTGATATAATAATCATAGAGACTTGAAATTTTGACTGTATGTTCACATCCCGGAATATAGATCCATTAAGGCTGAATTTTTGCCAGTGTTAATTCTAAGGGGGTCAAAAGGGTAAAAAACTGTACTTTTGGTGCTTTTTATATCTCCTGAAATAATGGTCATAGAAACTTGAAATTTGGCCAGTATGTTCACATCCTAGAATATAGATCCAGTACGGCTTGATTATTGCCAATGTTGATTCTAAGAGGGTAAAAAGGGAAAAAAATCTGTACTTTAGGCACCTTTAATATTTCCTTAAAAAATTTTCACATAGACTTGAAATTTGGACTGTATGTTCACCTCCCGGAATATAGATCCCCTAAGGCTGGGTTTTTGCCAATGATTTTTCTAATAGGGTAAAAAGGGTAAAAATATGTACTTTTGTTACATTTTATATTTCCTTAAATAATGGTACTAGAAAATGGAAATTTGCAATGTCGGTTCACCTTCCGGAAAAAAGATTCACTAAGGCTCAGGTTTTGCCAATGTTGATTCTACTGAGGTAAAATGGGTAAAAAAGTACTTTTGGTACTTTTTTTTATTTACTGAAATTTTATTCAAACTTGAAATTTAGAATGTAGGATCCTTTAGTGAAATAAAACATTCTGGAACAAGTACTTTCCGAAAATTCTGTAACGTTTTCAAAAAGTACCTTTTATAAAAAGTACCTTTTATAAAAGGTTCCTTTATAAAAAGTACCTTTTATAAAAAGTACCTTTTATAAAAAGTACCTTTTATAAAAAGTACCTGTTATAAAAAGTAACTTTTATAAAAAGTACCTTTTATAAAAAGTACCTTTTATAAAAAGTACATTTTATAAAAAGTACCTTTTATAAAAAGTACGTTTTATAAAAAGTACCTTTTATAAAAAGTACCTTTTATAAAAAGTATCTTTCATAAAAAGTACCTTTTATAAAAAGTACCTTTTATAAAAAGAACCTTTTATAAAAAGTACCTTTTATAAAAAATACCTTTTATAAAAAGTACCTTTTATAAAAAGTACCTTTTTTAAAAAGTACCTTTTATAAAAAGTACCTTTTATAAAAATTACCTTTTATAAAAAGTAACTTTTATAAAAAGTACCTTTAATAAAAAGTACCTTTTATAAAAATTACCTTTTATAAAAAATACCTTTTATAAAAAGTACCTTTTATAAAAAGTACCTTTTTTAAAAAGTACCTTTTATAAAAAGTACCTTTTATAAAAATTACCTTTTATAAAAAGTAACTTTTATAAAAAGTACCTTTAATAAAAAGTATCTTTTATAAAAAGTACCTTTTATTCAAAGTACCTTTTATAAAAAGTATCTTTTAAAAAAAGATCCTTTTATAAAAAGTACCTTTTATAAAAAGTACCTTTTATAAAAAAAAAAAAAAACTTTTATAAAAAATACCTTTTATAAAAAGTACCTTTTATAAAATGTACCTTTTATAAAAAGTACCTTTTATAAAAAGTACCTTTTATAAAAAGTACCTTTTATAAAAAGTACGTTTTCTAAAAATTACCTTTTCTAAAAAGTACCTTTTATAAAAAGTACCTTTTATAAAAAGTACCTTTTATAAAAAGTACCTTTTATAAAAAGTACCTTTTATAAAAAGTACATTTTATAAAAAGTACCTTTTATAAAAAGTACCTTTCATAAAAAGTACCTTTTATAAAAAGTACCTTTTATAAAAAGTACCTTTTATAAAAAGTACCTTTTATAAAAAGTACCTTTCCCGAGTAAAAATTTTCTGGTCTAATCATATATTATTTGATACTATCTTATATGAGTTAATATGCTTCCGTATAAATTTATATAAAATTGTATCTATCACTTTGATACGGTTGATCCACTTTATATGGTTAGATATTGCTCCATATATGATTAGATTCGTATTTTGGTTTTGCTCATCAAATTATATAAAAATTGATATTATAAGATCAATTTGATCTAATTAGATTTGACCAAATTCAGGATCAAATTGTATCAATTTTTATATTTTTTGATCTAAAGTAATACAATTAGATATTATTTGATACAACCATTTTACGGATCAAATTAGATCTATTCAGTAAAATTAGCAAAATATTTTTACTAGGGTTTATAAAAGTACCTTTTATAAAAAGTACCTTTTATAAAAAGTACCTTTTATAAAAAGTACCTTTTATAAAAAGTACCTTATGTAAAAAGTACCTTTTATAAAAAGTACCTTTTATAAAAAGTACCTTATGTAAAAAGTACCTTTTATAAAAAGTACCTTTTATAAAAAGTACCTTTTATAAAAAGTACCTTTTATAAAAATTACCTTTTATAAAAAGTACCTTTTATAAAAAGTACCTTTTATAAAAAGTACCTTTAATAAAAAGTACCTTTTACAAAAAGTACCTTTACCAAAAAGTACCTTTTACAAAAAGTACCTTTTATAAAAAGTACCTTTTATAAAAAGTACCTTTTATAAAAAGTACCTTCTATAAAAAGTACCTTTAATAAAAAGTACCTTTTATTAAAGGTACCGAAAGTACATTTTTTGGGACTTTTTTTATTTTCTGAGGTATAAATAAAACAAAGTTTATTGTTTTTTAAATCATCACATTGGTGGAGGGTATTTAAAGATTCGGCACAGCCGAATATAGCTTTCTTACTTGTTTTTATATGTGTTAGTGGTAAAGCTTTAATAACGGTATTTTTTGTTGTATTTTTCCCACCTCCTTTCTATTATTGTGGCTTTTTTTGCCATTGTTTATGATTTTTTCGTGGTCATTGTTTTGAGTACAGTTTTAATGTCATGCCGAGTTTTTCTCATTATTACTTTTTTCGTTGTTACACACACGTGTGTTGTTGTTATTGTAAAACAAAAACACACGCTGTTATTTCACTTCTGTTACAATTTTTATAGGACATAACGATACTCGTCATAAACATATTCTACATACCAACACATCATACCGTGTATATCGTAAAGTGGCACACAGCCTCACTCATTTATGTTTAAAGGACACTCGGACATAACGAACTGAACGTACAGCTTGAAATTATTGTTACAAAAACTACTTACACACATACATTTACGTTTGTGATTAATTTAGTGTGATACAACTAAACCAGTCAGACAGTGATGTAAACATGGGTGGGGCCTGGGGTCTGGGAACTCGAAATGATTTCAGAATATATAAATAACAAGTATAAAAAAATTGTTAAAAATTTTTCGAAATACATTTCAAAATTTGAAAATTTTTCTGAAGGCAAATAATCCCGAACTAAAAAAAGTATTCTGTCAGAAATTGTCTTAAAACAAGAACATTTTTCTCACGAAAATTAAAACCGTACTATTCTAAAAAAAAAATGTTTTAAAAATAGTCAATTGTATTTCAGATTTTCCAATTGTATTTCAAGTAATTATAAACAATTGACTATTTCTAAAATACAATTACACGAATTTGAAATACAATTGACTATTTCTGAAATACAATTGGAAATCCTGATATACAATTGATTATTTCTGAAATACAAATGGAAAGTCCAAAATACAAAAACATTTCATGTTTTTTTTTTGTCTCACTTCCTTGTTAAAATTATGCGATTTTCATTCAATAAATAACTTCTTATTACACTGTGCAACAAGAAAAATGAGCCTCAATGGCTTCAACGCCATATGAAAGTAGACCATCAAATGGATAAAATCACCAAAGGGTTTTGCAAAGTCAGTTCGGATTTCTTTTTTATAGCCCACTGAAGTTTTTATTTTTTTATCAAAGGCATTTGGAAAACGTCAAAAATACTATAATAAGAACACATCTGAGCATCAAAATATGATTTGATATCTTCAGTGAAATTTTATGGCGGTTTTTTTCTTAGAACATTTTAACCCTCTAACTGCCATTTTAAGGGGTCATTTTAGTCCTTTTTCAAAAACTAAACACAGAAGTCTAATAAAACGTCCATTTAGAGGGTGAAAACGTTCTACAAATATTTTCCTCATAAAATTTCACTAGGGGTTGTCGAATGTTCAAAGTTTGTGCGACATGCGCAAAGTGCTTAAAAAGGGTCAAGTATAAATAATCAATGTTTGTTATTTATTTTTACCAAAGCAGTGTTAAAAAATATCGACAAAAAACAGTGCAAATATACTTTTGAGCCAAAAATGATGTTCCGATGTGTTTTATAAAATTTTATGACGATTCTTTTCTTTGACCAAATTAACCCTCTAGCTCCCGTTTTAAAGGGTCATTTTTGTCCTTTTTTAAAAGAAATACAAAAAAGTCTATAAAAAAATGCAGTTAAAGGGTTAAAATGTTTTACAAATATTTTCTGCATCAAATTTTACTAGCCCACGTCTAAGACAGAAAGTTCGTCCAGCATATAGAAAATGCTTAAAAATTTTAAAGTATTCAAATTTTTTTTTTATATTTTTTTTTTGGCCGAAGTAAAAAAAAAAACAAGTAACAAAGTTAAATTCGACTTTGTCGAATGTATTAATACCCTCCACGATGTAAAAAAGTTTATTTGCAAAAAAAAAAACAAAAAAAAAAATTTAAAAAGAAAAATCCGCGAAAAAAAATTTTTGGTAAAAAAAAAAAATTCGACGAAAATGTTTTTTTCTTTTTTTAAATATGTTTGGACTTGTTTAAATACCATTCGGTGATCGATTCTGTTCACATGTGCCAACCAGCCGCCGAATTAAAGCATTTTGTGTTTTTAGGTTATGTTGAATGTACCACAATTTTCGAGGTGTTCTTACATTTTCGTTCATAACTTTTGAACCGCTGCAGCGGTTACTTGTTATTTTTTTTTTTTTATTTCGGCCCAAAAAAAATATAAAAAAAAAAATTTTGAATACTTTAAAATTTTTAAGAATTTTCTATATGCTGGACGAACTTTCTGTCTTAGACGTGCCCTAGTAAAATTTGATGCAGAAAATATTTGTAAAACATTTTAACCCTTTAACTGCATTTTTTTATAGACTTTTTTGTATTTCTTTTAAAAAATGATAAAAATGACCCTTTAAAACGGGAGCTAGAGGGTTAATTTGGTCAAAGAAAAGAATCATCATAAAATTTTATAAAACACATCAGAACATCATTTTTCGCTCAAAAGTATATTTGCACTGTTTGTTGTCGATATTTTTTAACACTGCTTTGGTAAAAATAAATAACAAACATTGATTATTTATACTTGACCCTTTTTAAGCGCTTTGCGCATGTCGCACAAACTTTGAACATTCGACAACCCCTAGTGAAATTTTACGAGGAAAATATTTGTAGAACATTTTAACCCTCTAAATGGACGTTTTATTAGACTTCTGTGTTTAGTTTTTGAAAAAGGACTAAAATGACCCCTTAAAATGGCAGTTAGAGGGTTAAAATGTTCTAAGAAAAAAACCGCCATAAAATTTCACTAAAGACATCAAATCATATTTTGAAGCTCAGATGTGTTCTTATTATAGTATTTTTGACGATTTCCAAATGCCTTTGATAAAAAAATAAAAACTTCAGTGGGCTATAAAAAAGAAATCCGAACTGACTTTGCAAAACCCTTTGGTGGTTTTGTCCATTTGATGGTCTTCTTTCATATGGCGTTGAAGGCATTGAGGCTCAATGCGATGACCCAAAATTTGTTGCACAGTGTTATCATTTATTTCGGATTAAAAGCCCTATTATTAGTAATGACAAATTTTGCTGACGAAGAAATTTTGCCGAGAAATAATTGGTTAAATACTCTTAAAAAATATAAAAAAAACCCTAATGAAAATCTACCAACCTAAAAATCCCCCTTCCCTCAAAAAAAAAAAAAAAATCACTTTTTCTGGGAGTAAAAACCACCAACTGGCAACACTGATACAAATACATATTAAAAACATACATATAAAAAATACGTATTACATTCATAAACTCATTAAATACATATTTTTGTATTATGGATATATAAATATTTAAAGACCTAATGTTTGTATTATTGACGTGTTTTATTTAATGTTAAGTGAAAGATGCAACAATATTTTGTAATACATATGGGGCATTCCAGGCAAAATCACTCACTTTTAGACCCGATCCACTTCGATTCATTAATTTTTGTTAATTATTTTTTTTTAGTATGTTTTAGTATGTATTAAATGCAACGTGCACTCAAATTTTCAGACTTTTATACCAAGTTGGTGTTGAGTAATAAAATTGTCAAAATGGCGATTTTTTCAAAAAATTGAAAAAATCACTTTAATAAGGAATCGAGTATTTAACTTTTTAATCGAAAATATCTTTGTAACGTATAAGCGAAAAAATATAAAAAAATTCATTGATATAGACCACTATATAGCTAATAATGTGAAATAATAACAATATCACAAGACTGCAAAAAGTCCTTTAAAAAAATATTTTTCCGCAACTTGTTAAAAAATCACAAGTTTTTTTTGAATCACTTGAATAAGGAATTTTGGAATACAGACCAAGTAGGACCTAATCCAATTTGTAATGAATAACAATCCCTCAAACAATAAAAACGAAACAGTTTTGTTTTGAATTTCAATAAAAGTGGGACTCCCAAAGCTCTTACACGCAAAAAAAAACATGTTTGTGGTGACCATAATGGAGGGGCAAAATAGTATGTTTGGGTTTGTAGCAATCATACTGTATGATTATAACAAACATAGTCCAAACACTGTTTTTAAACATATTATGTTTGTGGCCAATCACACTGTATGGTTGTAGATAAACATAATCTGAAACCCATTTTTAGCATATTATGATTGCAGCCAAATAACATCACGTATTAATCATAACATGATATACCTAAATAAAAAATTATATACTTACGTATTTGCCAAACAAACATAAAACGGATTTTATAAATATATGTATATGTACACTCAAAAAAGTATGTCGGTAAAATCAACTACAAAAGACAGTTGTTTTGACTACATTTTGTTGTTGAAAAGGCGTCCACTACATATTACGGTAAAAACAACTGAACGTGTTGTTGTTTTTAACTATTGATTTTCAACTACAAAATGTAGTAAAAACTACTACAAAACTGTTTAATACAGTTGTTTTTACAACAATTGCCTGAAATTTTATTTAAAAAATTTCTTAAACGTTTAAATGATTGATATTTATTTATTTAAAAAGCAATACAATTCAGTTGGTTGTATAGAATTTCGACATGATGACAATTTTTTGGTGTATTTATCTGGAATTATAGAAGAAAAAATATATATTAATAAAATGTTAAACAAAATGAATTGATTGTATTTACCTTTGTTTTTTTAATAGTTTGTTTCAAATTTCCACCGCTTCTGATCAAAATTTGTCTGGAATAAAAAAAAAAAGAAATGCTTTGGTAGAATTGATTTATAAAAAAAAAATAATTAATTTGCAATGTTTGAAAAAAGTATGTACCTGTTCTGTTGTGTATACAAAGAAAAGAAAGATGGCACGCAGGCAACCAAACCGACAAAATTTTTTTTGTTTTTTTCCGATTGGTTTTTACGCACGCTTATGTGAGCGCTATATTATACACACTTGCTATCTCATTTATCCACTTATTTTCTTTCGCTCAAGAATATTTTTCCAAAAACATATTTTTTGTTATAATTAAATTTAATAAACTGTAATTTAATTTATTTAGATATTTTTTATTTGGTATAAAAATAATTCCTTCCGCATCCCGCACGACCAACTCGTTCGACACATTCGTTTGGAATAAAAATTTCTAGAAAAAACGAGTTTTTAGAAAAAAACTAAAAACAACTACATAAATCAACTATTGCTACAGTGTAGTATATTTTTTGTAGTTATTTTTTGAAACTACTACAAAAAAAAGTTGTTTGAGATTTTTTCATACAAAAACGATCGAAATTGTAGTTAAAAACAACAGCTACTACTTACTACATAAACGACCGTCATGTAGTAACTGCAATAATTTTCTGAGTGTAGGTGCCTACACTAACTGAAATTAAAAAAAAACTCGTTCAGCTCCGAAAGACACTGCACACAGAGAACTGTTTAGTTGGAATTCCATTATGAAAACGGAATTTTGATAAATCTTACACATTTTTAGTTGTTATTGAAAATTTTTTATCACCATACCAAATAAATAACAGTAGTAATAATTAATTTTCAATCGTGACCGATTGGATGTATCAACAACTAATAATTTGGTTAATATACCCAAACTAAAAACTAATAAAGTTTTTGAAAAATATTTAGTAAGTACAACCGTTTCTTTTAGTCCTTATCTTCCCTCTCGACCAATTATCATTTGTTTAAATTAATAAATTCCAAAAATATTAGGTAATAGTATCCACAACTGAAAATGTTGGTCAACTTAACCAAATTTTCAATAATTTTTAATTTTTGAAAAATTTTACTAAATTATAAATTTGTATTGGTATTCTTAACTAATAATTGGTCGTTAGGATTTCATTTCGATTACAAAACTAAAACGTCCAAAAAATTAAAATAGTAATTAGTTAAAAGAAAAATGTTATTGTGTTCAGACGTTTTTTAAATTTTAAAATAAAACTCATGTAAAATTTCGTAAAAATGTTACAAATTTTGACGGTAAGTTGATACCACTGCTGAAATACAAACAATTTAAATCAATAAATCTTATTTTAGATATTTGCACACGCAACATTAATGCAGATGCTAAAGATGACATTTTACCCAGAAGTCGACAATAAAATCAATTTTGAGCCAACTATAAAAACCTATGGAACAGTTTCCAAGAAATCCTTAGAGTCCAAAATGTTCGGAGAGTGGTAACAAATTTAAGGTTTATAACTGCCAGAATATTAAAATTAACAAAGGTTCAACCCAAAACTATTCTCAGAATCTGAGACATTTTCTGTAGGAAAAATGACTCAAAATCTGATAATTTTTCTTTAAGAAAAATTTTCTCAGAATCTAAGTCTTTTTCTCCGAAAATAAGGCTTTTTCTATAGGAAAAATTTCAGAATTTGAGACTTTTCCTCATTATCTTAGACTTTTTCAATAGGAAAAATTCTCAGATACTTCTACATTTTTTCTTTTGAAGACATTATATTATATTTTCTGATATATTCTTTTACAGATTCTAAGACATTTTTCTGTAGAAAAATCCTCGGATTCTGAGATATGTTTCTATAAAAAAACTACTAGAAGTCTGAAATATTTTTTTGATTTTTTCACTGTAATTTTTTTCTTAAGAGATATATTTTGACTTCTAGTTGTTTTTGCTTTAGAAAGTCTCACAGATTTTTTTTTTAGAAAAATTCTTAGATTTTAAATTTTTTCTATTATAATTATCAGTTTTAATTTATTTTTTCTATTGTATGTATTTATTTCATTTTTTAAATTATAAAATTTTTACAATCAAATAAATTAGTAAAATAGATTGAAAAAAAAATTAAAAATTTTATTTCAAAAGAAAGAGTTAAAAAAATTGATTGGTACAACTATATAACGCTTTTAAAAATTCGATCACTCTAACCAATGCCAATTTTAACATAAAAATATTCGGTTCTTATAATAGATATTTACCGGTAGAGACAACTGAATTGGCCGTAGAGGCAACTGAATATTTTCATAGTTGGTGCAACCGCAAAAATTCAGTTGGCAAACAATTCAGTTGCAACAACTGAATCTATTTTCTGTGTGTGTATATGGCAATGTTGCATCACTCGGGTGGTGAAAATATGTTCGTCCACCAGCTCTAAAATATCTCCGACAACAAGCCTTTTCCAATTCTTTGGCAAATTAAATTTTGTCCCCACTAAAATTTATAACAAAAAAAACTTTTTATTAAAAACAAAATTGTTTTGCAAAAAAAAACAAGAATAAAAGAAGAAGAAACAAAAAAATCGCTCAATCATAGTATGAATTGTAGCGATTAAAGTGTGGTAAATTTTAAACATTCAATGGTTGGTTTGGTCATCAACAATCAAAACATGGTCTCGCCAACAGGCGTCATTCAGCTACAATGAACATAGTATGTTTGAAAACAGTTTATTTAATACATATTTTACACACATATTCTACACATAAAGAGGCGTTCACAAATTTCTATAACACTTTTGTTAGAAGGTATTTATTCACAGCCTTTTTTTTGATTGCAATAAAGTCTTGCAACTTTTTTTTGAAGGCAATCGGGGGTGAGAAGCATAAAAGAAGGAAAACAGAAATCGTGATTTTTTTTCTACCCCGTTTTCTTTTCACCCCCGTTTGCCTACAAAAAAAAGTTGCAAGACTTTATTGCAAGCAAAAAAAGGCGGTGTATAAATACCCTCTTATGGATTAAAAATTTAATTTTGTTTACACTGATTTTTTTTAGTTTTTTTTTTTGTTTTCCTTTTTTGTTTAGTTTTTTTTTGTTTTTTTTTATATATCACTTCTTTTAGTACAAACAATTTGAACAACCAACCTCGTTGACAGATCACAGACGACTGACAAATCATAAACCACAAACAATAAATGCTATGTATAACAGACAATACTATGATTGTATAATTTAATTTTTATTATTTCTGATCATATATTGATTACTAGGATCATAATGTCAGGCCACTATGTTTGTAATCAGATTTTTCGTAACCATACCGTTGTTCCATCCAAACATGTTTTTAATTTTAGAGTGGTAAACATGTTATCATGATCCCTGCAAGCATTATATTGTTAGACAAACATTAAAAAGAATATAGTATGATTGCTATAACAATCTATCGTTGTAGAAGCCATAGAATCGTTGCCGTGATCATGTTCCAAACATGTTTTTTCTCTGCGTGTAGCTCTTCCGAAAAGGAAAAAGTACTGACTTCGAAGTTCAAAGTGTTAAAGGTCGTTGAAATCGCGGAAATAATAGAGAGAAAAAAAACTGCTGTATGCAATTATCCTAATAACATTCAGAACTATCGAAAACATGATTGGGCGAACTCGAATGCCAACAACTGAACGAGATCGGCAAAAATTTTAAGAATTCCCCCAAATTCTACGCCGACATCTTTCAAAATTCTCAAAGAAAGTGGCGTTAATTTATACAGTCCGTCGCGTTTAAAAGTTAAGTGAGTTAATAACTAGTCGAAAATTATGCAAAAACTAATCGCTGAATGCCAAACGTAGTAAGCAGCGCCTTAAGGCCTAGTTAGCCGAGAAAACGTAACCGTATCTTTACCCTAACCGTAGCGTATTTATTTAGTGCAATTATCGAAACTTAATAACGTGTCATATGTTTTTGACATAAAAAAAACTTTAAACAAACGAAAACATATTTTTTTTGTATTCAGTTTTATTTTCTCGATTTCGTTTTCTTTTTGTACACAATTCCTAAAAATAAAAGCTTGGAGCAGAAAAAATGGATTTTGAAACTATTTTCATCGGATTGAGCTTCCTCAACCTGTGCAAAATTTATAAAAAAGTGAAGAAATATAGAAGACGTCACTTCAGAAGATGGGGTGTCCGACCCATCATATTAAATACACAATCATTTGCCTGCACCAATAAAATAAGCTGCTCGTCGTTTATTTTTGTTATATTATTTATGTTTTTTTATATGTAGACTTTAAATTATTAGTTTGTTTATTTAAATTGAATAAGTGATTTTTCTATTTGTTTTGAACTTTTGTTTGTTTGTTTTGTTTGTTGATCCTTAAATTACTCCATTGAGTTTTGCACTTTTAGTTTTGTATCACATTTTTTTTTTGGAAATAAACAAACCGAAAATCAGCTGTTTACAAATGTCACATAGAAACGTTGTACAATTCTATTTTAAACAGGTCGGAACGTTCCGTTTACGTGACAATTGAATTCGGTAATCGTTTTCGTTAGTTTACGCATATCAAAAACAATCAGCTGACTTTTTACGTTAGGGTTACGGTTACGTTTTCTCGGCTAACTAGGCCTTTAATCTCTGCAGGAATACAATGACACGGCCTGAGAATTTTTTCAAAGTAATTTATTCCGACTAAAAAAAAAATACCGTTGTATTAGACGGATACAATTGTTTTCGGTGATTTGAGACAGTAAAAACAGTTTTTGCATAGCAGACAGATCAAAGAAGGTGTTGTTATGGTATGGGGGGCCTCCTAAGCCCAGTTTTTGAAAAATAAAAAAACCAAAAACGCAATTTACTAAGTCCCATATAGGGCTATCCATACAACCTATTCAGAAGTTTACGATACACATGTTTTTTTTCGCTGGACACTTGGTGTGGAATGCCTCATATATCACAAGAAAGCGATTTGATATAACTTTTCTGATGACAGATTCGTGTTCAGGTGGCCATTTTTGCAATAACTAAATTTGGTTGAATAGGGGTGTGTGTAAGATCTAAAGAATAAGTTCGTTTTTAAATGGCGAATTGTCATGTACAGGTCGATGAACTTCATTTGACATAAAAATGTTTCATTTATTGAACAAATATATAAAAAAACTTGTAAAAAAATTAAGTTTTTCTGGGTTTTAATTGTTCAAGGGTAAACTTTTTACCCCAGCTGTCTGATTTTGCCCATTCAAGAACTTAAACAGCCTATGACCATATGACATATTCGTGCCATACTTTAGGTTTTAGCTCTTTTATTTTGGATTCCATCGTGTCCTCCACAGACAGACGGTGGGGCATACGGACATTCACAGAATGTCTTAAAACTCTGTCCTTCACCGAAATTTCAATGCGTTACATGCGGAATGACAATGTGAGTATATCCCCATACTGTAGTTGGAGGTTATACAAATCGATATTGTCAAATCATATAAAGTAGTATAGCATTGTCATCAATTTTTATGGTATTTTCTTTTTTAAATAAAGAATAACAGATCTTTTTATAGTTTGTCTTGCATTTTTTCTGTGTTAATCTAGTCATTGTCCCTTAAGCTTGTGTCTTGTTACTTAGCATGTTGAGAATATTTTATGTCAAGCAATTACTACCAAAACATCGTAAATTTTATAAAAACTATTTATAGTAATAATCATACTTGACGACCACAAACCAAAAATGTGCAACTTCGCACACCCCTCTTCGAGCAATTTTATTTTTTTATAAAATTGGTGACACCATCGGGTAGTGAAATTTCATTTCTCTTTATTTGGAACTTTAAAGAACGTTAACACGAAAATCCTAGCTGATCCAGTTTTCAAGTTATTGCTAAATTATTACACTGTTCGATAACAAAAACCTCCCAATGAAATTTCCAACTGATTCTGATTGCTCTCCTGATTCAAATATGTATGTCATCCAAATTTTTCTAGCTCATACCGTTTTTTATTATATTAGGAACTAAAAAATTGGAAAAATAACTAAATGTTGAAAAAATTGGTAATGTTTTGGCGCTGAAGATATTTTTTTTATTTTACTTTGCATTTTTTTTAACATAAGAAAAATAAAAACAATTTAATATTTTCCAATTTAAATTTGGAAATAAAAAAAAATTGTATTTCAATTTAGTTTGTCCACATTTGAGGACTAGATTGGGCCCACCACATTGTGTCCGGATTCCTTAGGTGAAAAAAATATGCAATTAATTTCAGAAATCTATTTAAAAATAATATGTGATAATCTGCACAAAATTTTTAAAATTTTTAAATAAAATCGTCTTATTTCTAAATAGAAGATTTTCATTGAAAATGTTTGCATTTACAATATTTAAGCGGTAATGGTTCAATATACTACATATTTTCCTACTTCTTCTCCTTTGGGATTTTATGGAGTTTCTATAACATCCTTTGCAATCGCAAGCAATTAACCTAAAAAAATGATTTGCTTAAGAACAACTATAAACTCATTGGCATTAAGGAAAGAAGACATGTTAAAATGAAACTTTCTTTCATATCATTTATACACACATATAACAACAAGCATATGTGACATTATTTTGTTACTGTCCTGCTGTAGAAAAACATATTTGATATCAATGTGAAACTATTGCGGAAATATTGCCTTCGGAGCACCAGTAGAGAACCAATATAAAGTCCAAATTAGATTGAACCGTGAATTCCGGCGATCAAAAGTTTGTATTTTTTAAAATGGAAAAATATACACTAGTTGGTAACAAATTAGAAACGTTTCAGCAGAATATGCAATTTGATAAATAAAAATATAACAATACTTAATGTTATTACTATCAAACGAGCATAATTTGAAAAAAGTGCTATGTAGGTAATTTATATAGGTTTAATTTCAGCTCGATAGCGACCAAATTGAGTAAATAAATGTGCTACGAGCGTAGATCTTGAAAATTATATTATTTTTGGAAATTTTTTAGAAAATTTTTTAAAAATATTTCTAAGTCTATTTTTTCTAAGTTCAAATATAAAAAAATTAAAAAATGTCCAATAGTTTTTAGTCAGTAATCAACTAATTTTTCAAACAACCCAAACGAAAACATTAAGTTTTTTAAATACAGTAGAAGAAATCCGAATTTTTGACCTCCAATTTTTTTAACCACCAATTTTTTGTTAAGTTTTTAAACTTTTAATGTTTGAACTTAGAAAAAATCGACTTAGAAATATTTTTAAAAAATTTTCTGAAAGAGATCTATAAATAATTTCATTGTCCAGATCGACCCTAGTATCTCATTTATTATTTACTCAATCTGGACACTATCAAGCTGAAATTAAAGCTTTATAAATTTTCTACATAACAAAAACATTGTTACTCATTTCCTGTTGGATAACCTGATAATGAGTACTAATTAATAATTAGTACTCATTCACAAAATTTTATAAGCAAATTTTCAAAAATTAAAAAAAAATAATCAAAATTTTTGATCTCCTGTAGGTACCGGTTAATGCTGCTTGATTTGCTGACATTAAAAGAAACAAGTAGAACAGTTAAATTCGACTTGGCCGAATCTTTGAATACCCTCCACAATGCCCTTTTGATAGTAAGTTTTCTAATGTAAAAAAATTAGCATTTTTGATTGGAAATATTTATGTGGCAAAAAGGAATAAGTGCATATGTATTTTTATACTACTTCTCAGGAGATAATTTTTAAGTTTTAATTTTAATTACCAAATCTGGGTTTTAAAATTTGAAAATTTTGGGCGTGTTAATATCTTAAGCATTATCATCGACACAATCTTCGCTACACGCTACTTCAAAAGTTGATATATATCAGGACAACGGAGTTATCGCGTGAAAACCATTGACGTTGTTATTGCGTTTTGCAAAATTACATTTTAATCCAAGCATATGTCGAGATATGCAGTTATGTAACCCTATAAAATACATTTTAGCGTCTGCAACGATTGCTGATTTTAAAATAAAGAATAAAAACATAACTCATTGTCAGATATGCTGTTACGATTTCTATTTTTCCTTTAAAAAAAAAATGAGTTGTGTAGTTCTGAAGTCAATATCTCAGAAAGTAATGGTCCGATTTTCATAAAAATTTGATACAATACGAAAATGGACAAGGAGATTCCGAAAATGCATAAACACGTTTTGGACATAACTCGTATTATGTTGTTAAAAAAATTTTTTTTTTTAAGTAATTTTTGAAAAAAAAAAAATAATTTACAAAAAATTTTTTGAGTGTAAAATTTTTTTCGCGTGTATTTTTTTTTTAGTGTTAAAATATGTTTGAGTGATAAAAATAAGTTGTAAAATATTTTTGTAACTTACCAATGTTTTTAAAACATGTTAAACGGGTACCCGCGGATTTTCAACACATGAACTCAAGGTGCAGCGACTCTGAAATTTACGGTTTAGCTAATTAAAAATTTGAAAACTGAAATTCAATATGAGCCAGGCCAGGAAAACGAGCATCCTCAGAATTGCCTCTCGAGAGTTATCGTGTTTATTATCTCGTAAATTCGCGAAAAACCCTTGCCGAAATTCACTCTTTTTCTCATAACTTTTGAACCATTAGACCGATTTCGCTGGATAGCAATACCAACCTGACCAGGTAAATACCCAACATGTACACTCTAAAAAATGATTGTAAAATTACTGCTATCAAGTGGGTAAATTTGTATGTAAAATAACACACAACGAGTAAAATTGAGCACGAAGTGTTTAAAATTTTAGTTTGCACACAAATATTTGAATATTACGCACATTAGATAGTATTTTTTGTGTTGACATACAATTTTGTAAAAAAATAAACACATAAATTTTAAAATTACACATTATGTGTGTATCGTAAGCATAAAGTGTTTCAATTTAAAATATTGAGCATTTAATGCGTAATATGAAAATAAAAATTTAAATTGTCAAAATAAAACAAAAACGAAAATAAAAGCACAACAAATTTCTCTATTTGAAATAACAAATCGCAAAAAATACAATAAAAACGCGAAAAATAATAAAAAGTAAAAAAAAGTAGCATTGTGCTGCAGCATATGCATAAAAAAATTAGAAGAAACTTAAATTAGAAGCGTTAACATTCTTCCTAAATATTAGAAATTTGTAAAATCTACATCTTAAAATGTTGGCCAATTTTAAACCAGAAAGGTAAGTACATCAAGAAAATTGTGAAAAGTTTTATTGAAAAAAGGATTTAAAATGTTTTTTTTTTCGAAAACTATCTCTATGTAAGATTCTGATAATATTTATTTAAAATATTTCTCAAATTCATAAAGTTTTTTTCTAAAATACAAATTACACAGATTCTCAAAAATTGGCTGTGTACAACAACACAGTTTCCGATTCTAAGAACTAAAAAAATAAATGTTTCTGATGCTGAGAATTTTCTAATGCAATACGTATTCCAGATTCATCTATTGAAAAAATTATTCATATTAAGAGAATTTTTCTATAGCAAAAATCCCGCAGATTCTGAGAATTTTTCTGGAGAAAAAAATGTCTCAGATTCTAAAAAATTTTCTATAGGAAAATTGTCTCAGATTCTGAGAATTTTTCTATAGAAAAATGTCATAGATTCTGAGAATATTTCTATAGACAAAATGCTTCAGATTGTAAGAATTATTCTATAACAAAATGTCTCAGATTCTGAGAATTTTCTATAGAAAAAATGTCTCAGATTTTGCGAATTTTTCTACAACACAAATGTCTCAAATTCTGAGAATATTTCTATAGAAAAATTCTTCCGATTCTGACATTTTTTCTATAAAAAATGTCTCAGATTCTGAAAATTTTTCTATAGAAAAAATGTCTCAGTTTCTAAGAATTTTTCTATAAAAAAAATATCTCAGATTCTGAAAATTTTTCTAAAGAAAAAATGCCTCAGATTCTGAGAATTTTTCTATAGAAAAAAATGTCTCAGCTTCTGAGAAATTTTTCAATAGAAAAAATGTCTCAGATTCTGAGAATTTTTCTATAGCAAAAATGTCCAAATTCTGAGAATTTTCTATAGAAAAAATGTTTCAGATTCTGCGAATATTTCTATAGAAAAAAGTCTCAGAAAAAAATTTCTCAGATTCTGTGAATTTTTCTTTAGACAAAAAATATCTCCGATTCTGAAAATTTTTCTAAAGAAAAAATGCCTCAGATTCTGAGAATTTTTCTATAGAAAAACATTTATCAGATTTTAAGAATTTTTCTATAGAAAAAATGTCTCAGATTCTGAGATTTTTTCCATAAAAAAAGTCTCAGATTCTGAGAATATTTCTATAGAAAAAATTTCTCAGATTCTGAGAATTTTTCTATAAAAATGAATGTCTCAGATACTTAGAACTTTTCTATAGAAAAAATGTCTCAGCTTCTGAGAATTTTTCTATAGAAAAAAATGTCTCAGATTCTGAGAAATTTTCTCCGATTCTGAAAATTTTTCTAATGAAAAAATGCCTCAGATTCTGAGAATTTTTCTATAGAAAAAAATGTATCAGATTCTGAGAAATTTTTCTATAGAAAAAATATCTCAAATTCTGATAATTTTTTTAAAGAAAAAAGGCCTCAGATTCTGAGAATTTTTCTATAGAAAACAATGTCTCAGATTCTGAAAAAATTTTTATGGAAAAAATGTCTCAGATTCTAAGAATTTTTCTATAGAAAAAATGTCTCAGATTCTGAGAATTTTCTATAGAAAAAATGTAAAAATTCTGAGAATTTGTCTATAGAAAAAAGTCTCAGATTCTGCGAATTTTTCTATAGAAAAAATGTTTCAGATTCTGAAAATTTTTCTGCAGAAAAAATGTCTCAGATTCTAAGAATTTTTCTACAGAAAAAATGTTTCGGATTCTGAGAATTTAAAAAAAAAATTATTAAATTTTGAGAACTTTTCTCTATAAAAAATTTTTATAAAAAATTGTCTCGGATTTTCAGTATTTTTATATAGAAAAAATATCTCAGATTCTAATATTATTTTCTACAGAAAAAATGTCACCGATTCTGAGCATTTTTCTATAAAAATAAATCTGAGAATCTGAGAAATTTTTATATAATAAAATTTTAAATATCTGAAAATTTTTTCTATAAATATTTTTTTAATATTTTCAGAGACAGAGGACTCCCTTTTAGAGAAAAGAAAATAACAAGTAATTGTGGAAAAGAGGACATTCAAAATCATGAACTAAGAAGTTTTATTAAGATTTCAAATTCTTTACTCAAAAATAAAAAAAATAATGATGTTTTAAAAATAAATTCATGTCATATAAAAGATAATGTGTTTAATAATATTGTAACTGTTAAATTATTATTTTTGCAATTTATATTTCTCTATAGTGAAAATAAAAACTATGAAAATAATAAAATGTAGTTTATGAATTAATTTTGTATAGGAATAAGAAAAATGCAATTTTGAACATTTTATATGCATTTTTACACACATACGAACGAATTTTATGCACAAATATTTTAAAATTACACACTTTGTGTGTACTTCTATAGAAAGTAGTAAGCAGTTAACATGAAGGTGTAAACACAAAATGTTTAATAGTTTTACACACTTTGTGTGCAAATGTTGAAATTTAAACACACAGAGTATTTTTACCCACTTTATTGTAGGAGAACAGTTACCTACAATAAAGTGGGTAAATTTCAACAAAAATGTATAAGAGTGTATGCTAAACTTCAGGAACCTTCGTAAAGTCTTTCAAAAGTAAGCGTGTTTTCAACAGACAGACAGACCGACAGACGGACAGACGCACAGTGGGGCGAAATGCACTTTTTTGTCAGAAATACTCTACAGCCCTCAATTCTTAACCGATTTTAATTTTGTTTTTGCTACTTGTAGCTTATTAAATGTGCCATCGACTTGTGTAGCCCGAATTTAAAAAAAAAAATCTTTAATCTGTTTAATTTTGGCTGTAAAACGCTGAAAAGTTTGGGGAGCAAATTGATTATTGGCTTAAATTAAAGGTATTTATAAAGGCTTTCATAGTTTCACGAGTCGTTTTTGCAATAAAATACTGGTTTTGTTGCAAAAATTTAGTTAATTTTGATTTTTTGAATATCTATAACTGTATAAATTTTCATTAATGCTTAATAATGCCAAATTGTTTATTTAATAAGAAGGAAAACAGTTTGTGAATGATGAGATGCATTTTTAACGCACTTTTAAACTGCATTTTTAAAAAATCAAATTTTTTTAATAAAATTTTTTTAATGAAGAAATTCAAAGAAATTAATATTACCAGGGAAACCAAAAATATGCAGTATCATGTTTTTTCATGCGCATTGTATTGATAAATGGGTAAGGAATTTATCAGTTTCAGAAGATTTCAAGAAATCTGACATCGATTTGTTAGAGCATATTTTTAATATTTTAAAATTTTTGTGGGATTTTCAAAAATTGCAGGGCTCTGACGTTTGATTCCCCTTTGGCCTGTTCTTGCTTCATGTCGGTATATGAATCCATGTTTTCTTTAGATCTGAGTGTAGGGTATATTCAGCAACTTTGTAGAAAATATTAAGGCAAATGTTTTTTTTAGAAAATATTAACCTTCTAACTACCCCACATAACAGTATTTTTTGGGTATAATCTCTAACAAATTGTAAAAATCACCGTAAAAAGCATATTTTCCGTTTTTAAGGGCATTTTTTAAGCGCATAAAACGTGTTTTTTAGAGCATTCTTTTGGTTTCCCTGAATATTACAATTAAAATTAATTGAAGGGCTTACTGCAAGAACTTGATAAGAGCTGCAAGAACTTGATTTTATTTTTTCGTGTTTTTCGCCTTCTGCTAATGTTCCATTGACAGATTTTTGACAGAAGTCTTGCTTTTACCCTTCCTACAAGTATATTGAGAATTAAAGTTCTGCGAAAGTTCTATTTTCTACATTATTTAAAAAGTTTTAAGGCTAAAACCACCATAAAATGAAATGTAGCTTATCGAGTTTTTACAATAAGCCCTTCAATTAAAACCAAAATCACTTTAATCCTTTTAATTTTGAACGCTTTACAGCCAAAAAACTAAAAAAACTAATTTTTTAGACTTTCGCAATAAAAGTAAGGGGATTTTAATAATAAGCTTAAAAATCGGGCTGCATATGTCATGCGAAATTTAATAAGCTACAAGTGCCAAAAAACAAAATTAAAATCGGTTATGAATTGAGGGCTGTAGAGTAATTCTGACAAAAAAAGTGCATCTCGCCGCACTTTGAGACGGACGGACGGAAATCGCTAGATCGTCTTAGAATCGATCGAGGATCATGAATAGACCAATATTTCGAGGTGTTTCAAACGGAATGACAAACTTATAAATACCCTATATCACTAGAGTGGAGGGTATACAAATATGTGATACCAGCACTTTTTCAAAAAAGTGTTACTCAACTGTAATAAAATGCTCTACATTTTCTACTTTTGGTTACTAAGAAAGGAGATTGACATTTTTTTTTTAATGCAAACTCTTTCCATTTTTGCAATAAACTTAACATTGAGTTTATGGTCGTTCAGTGTTACTTCGATTTTTTATGATTCTATTTTATTTTGTTTTTCTACTTTGATGCAAAATTGATAAGAGTTTAATGCATCAGTTTACCAATACATAATGTCAGATTATAAGAAATTATAAGAAACTTCGTACGCATACTTTCAAGTCAACCAACATTTTAATGTTATTTTTAGCTTTAAATCACCAGTTAGGGAATGCAACCCGGGATATCTTGTAAAGGTCGGAGTAATTAGAAAGGAATTGGTATAGATAAAATCGAAGCAGTAGAGTCTGGTATCAAACGTTTTGTTTTTAAATCTTTTAATTAAAACTATTAATTTCTATTAGATAATTATTTATTTTAATCAAAATTAAAAAAAAAAAAAAATAAAATCTAAAAAAAATATTTTTTTTTCATCAACAACTTTTTTTCTGATGTTTTTTTTTTAACAAAATTATTTATTCTCCTAGTCTGACATTCTTCTGACATATAAATGTTCTACTTCGTTTAAGTCCGCTGGGTCCCAGGAGATGCTTCTTCCCCTTGGTTGATTTTTTTCCTTTAGGAAATTTTCCAGCCTATAAAAATGTTGCGTAGTAAAAATGGAATTCAGTCTGTGAAGACACTATATTTACTGTACATAAAACTGTATTTATGGTAAAAGAAGTACGAACTAGCTATACATATGGGGCATTCTAAGCCAAATCACTCACTTTTAGACCCGACCGTTTTCCATTTATTTTATTTTTGGATATGTTTAAGTACTTATTAAATGCAACTTGGACACCAATTTTCAGCACTTTATTTCAAGATGGTGTTGAGCAATAAATTTTTCAAAATGGCGATTTTCTCAAAAAAAATTAAAAAATTGAAATTTTTAATTAATTTTGACCATTAAAAAATATAGATATTTTAAAAAAAGTTGGACAACGTTTTGTTGGTATTTAAATTTACTTTTAAAAAAAGATATGAAAAAAATTAGTCGAATTAATTATCACATATTTTTTGACGTTTAAAAATTAAAATCGACTTTTTGAAAAAGTCCGAAACCTTCGATTTTTTTGTGAAAAACTACTAAAATTCTACTCTAAATTACGCAACTTTTAAGCCATAATTCGAGATGGGATCACAATTCTTTCTATTTTTTTTTTTTTTTTAATTTTAAAAATTGCACCATTTATTTTTTGGCTCTGATTTATTTTATAAGGTGCTCCAAAAAAAAAAAAAAAATTGGTAGATATTGACCCAAACTTACCCTAGATATATTCATTTCGAGGTAAAAATTCGTCTCACAAAAATTTAGAACGATCGGAAATGAGTAAGGCGTTTAGCATGGTCCTTGATGTTTAAAAAACGGATTACAAGGAAAAATATGATTTTTTTTCTGTTTTCGTAATATTGTTGGTATTTTCTGTTAAGTTTTATTTCAAGCAATTACAGAATTATGATGTAGAGTAAAATGCCTTTCTAATAAGGTACTAAAATCTAAAATCGGTTGAAAATCAGCCAAGTTATTACAACTTCCACAGGCATCTAGCGAGTGTCATACCACTTGATTAAAGAATACGAGTCCCTTTTTTAAATTTATTGAAATTTCTACTGCAATAACATTTTTTCATTATTCATGTTTCAGTGTAATATTTTCTTGGTTTTTCCAAATTTTAAAACAGAAAAAAAAAAAAAATTAAATAGAGATTTCAAAAGGGTGTTGAAAATGCAGGCATTTTTAGCATTAATTTAAAACATGTTAGCAAAACAAAATATGAAAAAAAATTGTCATCAAATTACATTTGAACTTGAAGAATAAAAAAATATTATTACAGTAGAAAATTTCAATGAATTTCAAAAATCGGATTGTATTGCTTAATCAAGTTGGCTGCCACACGTTAGATGCCTGGGGAAGATGTAATAACTGATTTTCAACCGATTTTAGTTTTTGGTACCTTATTAGGGAGGCATTTTACTCCGTATTATAATTATGTAACCACTTGGATTTAAACTTAACTTAAAATACCAAAAAAATTGAGAAAACAGAAAAAAATCATATTTTTCTTTGTAATAAGTTTTCTAAACTTCAAGGCCCATGCGGAACGCCTTACCCATATCCGATCGTTCTTAATTTTTGTAAGGCGTATTTTTACCTCGAAATGAATATATCTAGGGTAAGTTACGGTCAGTATCTACCAATTTTTTTTTTTTGGAGCACCATATAAAATAAATCAGAGTCAAAAAATAAAAGGTGCAATTTTCAAAATTAAAAAAAAAAAAAAAACAAATTGCGATCACATATCGAATTATGGCTTAAAAGTTGCGTAATTTAGAGTAGAACTTTTAGACGATTTAAAAAAAGATCGAAGGTTTCGGACTTTTTCAAAAAGTCGATTTTAATTTTTAAACGTTAAAAAATAAGTGATACTTACTTCGAATAATTTTTTTAATATTGTTTTCTAAAACTACATTTAAATACCAACAAAATGCTGTTCAACTTTTTTAAAGATATCTTTATTTTTAACTGGTCAACTAACTGGTTAATTGAAAATTTAATTTTTTTTAAATTTTTTTGAAAAAATTGCCATTTTGATTACGCAACACCATCTTGGAATAAAAGGCTGAAAATTCGTGTCCAAGTTGCATTTAATAAGTACTAAAACATATCCAAAAATAAAATAAATTGAAAGGGGTCGGGTCTAAAAGTGAATGATTTGGCCTGGAATGCCCCATATGTATATATTACAAGGAATGTCATAAAAGCGATACCTAAAATAAAATTTTTTAGTGGTGCAATATTATTTCAATTGCAATTCGGAAGGGGAAAAAAATGTATGTATGAAAATTTTTTTGAAATTTTTATTTCAAATTCTTCTAAATAATAAATGAGTTTTTCTTGTATTAATCAAATCTTGATTAATATTGGACACTACGAAAACTTTCCTGTTGATACAAATTCCTTTAATGAACATTAACTATGATTAAGTTTAAAATTATTTCCAGGTGCTTTTTTTAGAATGGGTTGAGAGATAAGATATCATAATCTCTAAGTTTATTTCTTTTTTAGCAAATTGTTGCTTTTAATCTCATATTTTCATTTCCATAATTAATAAAGTAATAAAAGCAAAGTATGAATATAGTGCAGCAGTAACAAGCGAAATATATAAATATTTGGCAGTGGCGAATTTTATGCACTCACCCACAAATTTATAAGGCAGATAATAGGGCTAAAAGTGCTAAAACCACAAAAAATTAGCGAAATTGTTCACAAAAACGAAATAACGACCAATTTTTTGAGACTTAACTTTAATATGATACAATGCAGATTCGGAGATATTTTTAAAAAAAAGTCTCTGATTCTAAGGCATTTTGCCTAAAGAAAAAGTTTTAGATTCTGTGACATTTTTCCTATAGAAAAAGTCTCAGATTCTGAGACATTTTTCCTGTAGAAAAAGTCTCAGATTCTGAAACATTTTTCCTATAGAAATATTCTCAGATTCTGAGACATTTTCCTTTAGAAAATGTCTCAGATTCTGAGACATTTTTCCTCTAGAACAAGGCTAAGATTCTGAAACAACTAAGACTTTTTCGGTAGGAAAAAATTCTCAGATTCTAAGACATTTTTCCTATAGAAAAAGTCTCAGATTCGGAGACATTTTTCCTATAGAAAAAGTTTCAGATTCTGAGACATTTTTCCAATAGAAAAAGTCTCAAATTCTGAGACATTTTTTTTGCTATAGAAAAAATCTAAAATTCTGAGACATTTTTCCTATAGAAAAGGTCTCAGATTCTGAGACATTTTTCCTATAGAAAAAGTCTCAGATTCTGAGACATTTTTCCTATAGAAAAAGTCTCAGATTCTGAGACATTTTTCCTATAGAAAAAGTCTCAGATTCTGAGACATTTTTCCTATAGAAAAAGTCTCAGATTCTGAGACATTTTTCCTATAGAAAAAGTCTCAGATTCTGAGACATTTTTCCTATAGAAAAAGTCTCAGATTCTGAGACATTTTTCCTATAGAAAAAGTCTCAGATTCTGAGACATTTTTCCTATAGAAAAAGTCTCAGATTCTGAGACATTTTTCCTATAGAAAAAGTCTCAGATTCTGAGACATTTTTCCTATAGAAAAAGTCTCAGATTCTGAGACATTTTTCCTATAGAAAAAGTCTCAGATTCTGCGACATTTTTCCTATAGAAAAAGTCTCAGATTCTGAGACATTTTTCCTATAGAAAAAGTCTCAGATTCTGAGACATTTTTCCTATAGAAAAAGTCTCAGATTCTGAGACATTTTTCCTATAGAAAAAGTCTCAGATTCTGAGACATTTTTCCTTTAGAAAAAGTCTCAGATTCTGAGACATTTTTCCTATAGAAAAAGTCTCAGATTCTGAGACATTTTTCCTATAGAAAAAGTCTCAGATTCTGAGACATTTTTCCTATAGAAAAAGTCTCAGATTCTGAGACATTTTTCCTATAGAAAAAGTCTCAGATTCTGAGACATTTTTCCTATAGAAAAAGTCTCAGATTCTGAGACATTTTTCCTTTAAAAAGACCTCAGAGTCTGAGACATTTCTCCTGTAAATTCTTAGATTCTTAGACATTTTTCCTATAGAAAAAGCATCATATTCTGATACATTTTTCCTGCAGAAAAAGCCTCAGACTCTGAGACATTTTTCCTATAAAAAAAGCCTCAGATTTTAAGTAAATGTATCAGATTCTGATAAATTTTTCCAATAGAAAAAGTCTCAGATTCTGAGAAATTTGTTCTGTAGAAAATGTCTTAGTTTCTGAGATATTTTCCTATAGAAAAAGCCTTAAATTCTGAGAGATTTTTTCAATAGAAAAATTATTCGATTCGGAGACATTTTTTATATAAAAAAGTCTGAGTTTCTGAGACATTTTTGCTATAGAAAAAGTTTTAGATTACAAGACATTTTTCCTGTAGAAAAAGTTTCCGATTATTATGCATTTTTCCTCTAGAATATTCTCATATTCTGAAATATTTTCCCTATAGAAAAAGTATTAGATTCTGAGACATTTTTCTATAGAAAATGTCTTATTGTTAGATTATGACATATCTTCCCCATAGAAAGAGTTTCAGATTCTGAGATATTTTTCCTATAGAAAAAGTATCAGATTCTGTATCATTTTTCCCTATAGAAATCGTTTTAGATTATAAGACATTTACGAATAAGGGATCAATATTACAATTAATTTTTTTTTTGTCTACACAAATAGAAATAGATCCAAAAAATTCTGAAGATTATAGAGGGAGTATTTTAAATTCGACATAGTCAAATATAACATAACTAGCTAACTCGCCCGGTACTTCGTTACCGGTTAGCTGTAAAAAAAAAAACTTTATTACTTAAAATTCTTACTATTTTTTAATTAAACATAAAAATTGTTAGTTTCGACCTTTAAAATATTATATTTTGAGTAGATTTAAAGTTGCAAAAAATTTTATTTTGGCGAAACGATCCCATAGTTCAAACTTTAAGTTTAAAGGAACATTAGTGCATAAGGAACAATATGTACCAAATTGAAGCGAACATTCAAAAAATTATTTTCCCAGAATGTAATTTCCGCAAGTGGATCGTAAAGTACCAATTTTAAGTATTTCTACTTTCTCCCTTTTCCCCATTAGAAGCAGAATTTTCTTAAAAGTACTTATTTTAGAATGTTATTTCCGCGAAAGGATCGTACAGTCCAAATTTCAAGTATCTAGGACCATTAATTCAGTAGATACAAAATTGCCCTACTTTCCCCAATTTCCCCCTTAGAAGCAGAATTTTCTAAAAAAGTGCTTCTTCCAGAATGTTATTTCCGCGATAGGATAGTACACTCTAAACTTTAAGTATCTACGACCATTATTTCAGCAGATACAAAACAGTTCAAAATTCAAGTATCTAGGACCATTAGTTCAGCAGATACAGAATTGCCCTACTTTCCCCCTTTTCCACCTATAAAACAAAATTTTCAAAAAAGTACTTCTTTCAGAATGTTTTTTCCGCGAGAGGATTGTACACTCCAAATTTCAAGTATCTAGGACCGTTAGTTCAGCAGATACAAAATTGCCCTAATTTCCCCCTTTTTTCCCGTAGAAGCGAAATTTCAAAAAAGTATCTCCATTAGAATGTTGTTTCCGCAAGAAGATTCAAATTTCAAATTTGCCCTAATTTCCCACTTTTTCCCCCATAGAAGTAGATTTTTCCAAAAAAGTACTTCTTCCATAATGTTATTTCCGCGAGAGGATCGTACAGTCCAAACTTCAATATCTAGGACCATTAGTTCAGCAGATAAAAAATTGCCCTTCTTTCCCCTTTAAAAAGTAATTTTCAAAAAAGTACTTCTTTCAATATGTTATTTCCTCGAGATGATCCTATATTGCAAATGTCAAGTTTTTAAGACCATTAGTTTAAAATTTACCAAATTTTTTTTGCGAGATGATCCTAGAGTTCAAATTTCAAGTTTCTGGAGCCATTTGTTTAAAAGATAAATAATGTACCGATTTTCCTTATTTCCCCCCCTTTCCCACCGTGGAGGAGGAATTTTTCAAACAATATTTTTTCTGAATGCTGTTTCCGCGAGAGGATCCTAAAGACCAAACTTCACGTTTCTGGGACCATTTGTTCAGAAGATAAAAAATTTACCGATTTTCCCTATTTTCCCCTTTTCCCACCCTTGGAGGCGGAATTTTCAAAAAATTTTGTTTTCCGCATGTTAATTCCGCGAGAGGATCCTAGAGTTCAAATTTTAAGTTTCTGGGCCCATTTGTCCAGAAGATAAAAAATGTACCAATTTGCTCTATTTTCCCGACCTTGGAGGCGGAATTTTCAAAAAAATATTTTTTTAGTTTTTTTTTCGCGAGAGGATCATAGAGTCCAAATTTCAAGTTTCTTAAATTATTAGTTCAAAAGATAGAAAATCCCCCAAAGTGCCCAACTTTCCCCTTTTTTCCCATAGAAGTGGAAGTTCTTTAAGTATGTTATTTTCGTGAAAGGATCGTTCAGTTCAAATTTCAAGAATCTAGGACCATTAGTTCAGCAGATTCAAAATTGTCCTTCTTTCCCCCTTTTTCCCACAGGATTTTGAAAAGTACTTTCTTAAGAATGTTATTTCCGCGAGAGGATCGTTCAGCCAAATTTCAAGTATCTAGAACCATTAGTTCAGCAACCCGAGTAAAAATAAACATATATTACAATATATAACTTGATACAAACATAATAAATTATATATGATTATACATCCGTGAGATATTTTCTAAATTTTTTTAATGCAGTCATATGTAGTAATATATAATTGAATCATGATTCGGATTAAAATGTGTACGGTTGATATAATTATATAAAATTACTTGAGGGTCAATACAAAATTTGTTTTTCTGTATAATTTAATATAAAATTATATATATCCAATTCTGTTCCATATATAACACTATATGTTTCCATTTAACCAACAATTTTCTAAGTTTTTAAGGCAAAGTATAAGAAACTTTTTAAAATGTTCCTAAACATTTCCTTGTTAGGGTTATGTATATCACCTATCTGGTTCGAAGCGTACCCGAACATTTTTTTTTACGAAAATTATATGTTTGGTGAATGTATCGTTGACCTGTGGTGTAACTCAACCCAAACCAAAAAACACCAGGATTTTACATGTTTTTATGCAATTAGATCTAATTAGATCCACTAATATATGGCAATGTCTGGTCAAAACTCGTATGAAATCAAATCATATTTTATACAAATTGATCTTTTTTAATGCAAAAACATCCACCATTTTTCGGATCAAATTGCGTTTAATTATATATTGTATTACATATCAATATATATTGCATCATATAAAAATTTTTACTCGGGAATTTTAAAAAAGTACTTCTTTCAGAATGTTAATTCCAAGAGAGAGGATCGTGCAGTCTAAGTTTCAAGTATCTAGGACCATAAGTTGAGCAGATACAAAATTGCCATACTTTCCGCCTTTTCCCCCTTAGAAGCGGAACTTTCTACAAAAAGGACTTATTTTAAAATGTTATTTCCGCAAGAGGATCATACAGTTAAAATTTCAAGTATCTAGGATCATTAGTTCAGCAGATACAGAATTGCCCTACTTTCCACCTTTTCCCCCTTTAGAAGGAGAACTTTCAAAAAAGTACTTCTTCTAGAATGTTCTTTCCGCGAGAGGATCGTAAAGTCCAAACTTCAAGTATGTAGGACTATTAGTTCAGCAGATTCAAAATTGCCCTACTTTCTCCCTTTTCCCCCCGTAGAATCAGAATTTAAAAAAAAGTACTTCTTTTAGAATGTTATATAACCCCCCCCCCCTTAAAAGTAGAGTTTTCAAAAAAGTACTTCCTTGAGAATGTTATTTCCGCGAGAGGATCGTACAGTCCAAATTTCAAGTATATAGGACCATTATTTCAGCAGATACAAAATTGCCCTACTTTTCCCCTTTTCCCACTCAAAATCGGAATATTTAAAAAAGTACTTCTTTCAGAATGTTATTCTCGCGAAAAGATCGTTCAGTCCAAATTTCAAGTCTCCCGGACCATTAGTTCTACTTTCCCTTTTTTCCCTCTTAGAGGCGGAATTTTCCAAAAAGTCCCCCATTCGAATTTTATTTCCGCGAGAGGATCGTGCAGTCCAATTTTCAAGTATCTAGGACTATTTGTTCAGCAGATACAAAATTGGCCTACTTTCCCCTTTTTCCCCCTTAAAAGAAGAATTTTTAAAAAAGTATTTCTTTCCGAATGTTATTTCCGCGGGAGGATCGTACAGTCCAATTTTCAAGTATCTAGGACCATTAGTTCAGCAGATTCAAAATTGCTCTATTTTCCCCTCTTTTTCCCCTTAAAGCTTAGTACTCTGTTTTTTACGGTGAAAATTTCACTTAAACTTTCAACGCCTTAAATCGTAATAAGACATTTAAAAATCAACAAATTTTTACAATTATAAGAAAGAAACGATCATAACAAAACTGAAATGTCACTTTTTCACGGCAATTTAAATTGTCTTGTATAATAAAAATGGGTGAAAACTTTTTTTAACAATTTCCCTATAATTCCTCGCGCTGCCAAAATTTATTTTTTTTATATGGAGTTTGACAGATTTTTTCCTGTGAACTCGAACAGAGTACTTTGCTTAAAAGAGGAATTTTCAAAAAAGTATTCCTTTCCGAATGTTATTTCCGCGGAAGGATCGTAGAGTCCAATTTTCAAGTATCTAGGACCATTACTTTAGCATATACAAAATTGCACTACTTTCCCCCTTTCTACCCCTTAAACGCGAAATTTTCAAAAAAGTACTTCTTTTAGAATGTTATTGCCGCGATATGATCCCATATTCCAAATGTCATGTTTCTAAGACCATTAGTTTAAAGTTTAACAAATTGCCCTATTTTCCCCCTTTTGGGCTTCCTTAAAACCAAAATTCTCAAAAAAGTATATTTTTCAAAAAATAATTTCCGCAAGAGCATCCAGATTCTAAATTTCAAGTTTGTTCAGAAGATACAAAATTGCCCTATTAAACCCCTTCTACTCCCACCCCCACCCTTATAAAAGGATTTTTCAAAATATTACTTTTTACAAACTGTTTTTTCCGCGAGAGGATCATAGAGTTAAAATTTCAAGTTTCTGGGACCATTCGTTTAGCAGATACGAAACTGCCCTTCTTTCCCCATTTTCCCCCTTTAAAAACGAATTTTTCAAAAAAGTACTTCTTTTAGAGTGTTATTTTCGGGATAGGATTGTACAGTTCAACCATTAGTTCAGCAGATACAAAATTGCCCTGCTTTCCCCCTTTTTTGCCGTAGAAGCGGAATTTTTAAAAAAGTTTTTCTTTAACAATGTTATTTCCGCGAGAGGATCGTTCAGTTGAAATTTCAAGTATCTAGCAGATTCAAAATTACCCCACTCACCCCCTTTTTCCACGGAATTTTCAAAAAGTACTTTCTTAAGAATATTATTTCCGCGAGAGGATTGTACTGTTCAAATTTCAAGTATCTAGGACCATTAGTTCAGCAGATACAAAATTGCCCTACTTCCCCCTTTCCTTGTTGGAGCGGAATTTTTGAAAAAGGTCTTCTTTAAGACTGTTATTTTCGCGAAAGGATCGTACAGTTAAAATTTCAAGTATTAAGGACCATTAGTTCAGCAGATTCAAAATTGTCCTACTTTACCCCATTTTCCCCCAGAATTTTGAAAAAGTACTTCCTTTAGAATGTTATTTCCGCGAGAGGATCGTTCACTCCAAATTTCAAGTATCTAGGACCATATTTTCAGCAGATACAAAATTGCCCTACCTTCCCCTTTTTCACCCTTTAAAGCGGAATTTTAAAAAAATTACTTTTTTCAGAATGTTATTTCCGCGAGAGGATCGTGCAGTCCACGCGAGAGGATCGAGCAGTCCTATTTGTTCAGCAGATACAAACCGGAATTTTCAAAAAAGTACTTCTTTCAGAAAGTTATTTCCGCGAGAGAATCGTACAGTCCAAATTTCAAGGATCTACGACCATTAGTTCAGCAGACACAAAATTACCCTACTTTCCACCTTTTTCGCCCTTAGAAGCCAAATTTTCAAAATAAAATTTTCTTTACAATGTTATTTCCGCGAAGGATCCCATAGTCAAAATTTTTAAGTTTTTGTGAAAATTAGTTCAGAACATACAAAGTGTACCAAATTGTCCTATTATCCCCCTTTTCCACCCTAGAAGCGGAATTGAAAAAAAAACTTTGTTTCGGAATGTTTTTTCCGCGAGATGATCTTATAGTCCAAACTTTAAGTATCTAGAACCATTAGGTCAGAAAAAAGAATATGTACCAAAGAAGTGCCTTTTTAAAAAAGTACTTTCTTCAGAATATTATTTCCGCGAGAGGTTCCTATAGTCCAAATTTCAGGTTTCTGTGACCATTAGTTCACAATATAGAAAATGTTCAAAATCGTCCTATTTCCCCACCCCCCAAATTTGAATGAACAATTTTCAAAAAATACTTTCTTCAGAACATAAATTCCGTGAGAGGATCATATAGTCCAAATTTTTAAGTTTCTAGGACCATTAGTTCAGAAGATACAAAATGTACCTATCCTACTTTCCCCCTTTCAACCCCCTAGAATCAGAATTAAAAAAAAACTTTGTTTCAGAATGTTTTTTCCGTTAGAGGATCTTATAGTCCAAACTTTAAGTTTCTAGGACCATTAGGTCAAAAGATAGAACATGTACCAAATTGCCCTTTTCCCCCATTTCCCCCCATTTCCCCTTCTTATTGAAAAAAAAAACACTTTCTTTAGAGTATTATTTCCGCGAGAGGATCCTATAGTCTAAATGTTAGGTTACTGGGGCCATTAGTTCAGAAGATGTTCAAAATTGTCCTATTTCCCCCTAAATTTATATGATTAAATCAATAAATTCCCAAAAATAAAAAAATAAATGAGAAAAAAAATTGAGTAACAAATTTGAGTCAAAAATTTAATTTTTAATTTAATTTAAATTTTGAGTAAAAAAAATTGAGTAAAAAAAATTTGGGTGAAAACACCTTCTAAGTAAAAAATTTAAGTAAAAAAATTGAGTAAAAAAACTGAAGAATAAAATACAATTGAGTCAAAAAAATTTTTAGCAAAAAAAATTGAGTGAAAAAAAATTTTGAGTAAAAAAAAGTTTTGAGTAAAAAAAAATTTTTGAGTGAAAAAAAATTTTGAGTGAAAAAAAATTGAGTGAAAAAAAATTGAGTAAAAAAAAATTTTTGAGTGAAAAAAAATTTTGAGTGAAAAAAAATTTTGAGTGAAAAAATTTTGAGTGAAAAAAAATTGAGTGGAAAAAAATTTTTGAGTGAAAAAAAATTATGAGTGAAAAAAAATTTGAGTGAAAAAAAAATTTGAGTAAAAAAAAATTTTGAGTGAAAAAAAAATTGTAAAAAAAAAAAAAAATTGTAAAAAAAAATTTTGAGTGAAAAAAAGTTTTGAGCAAAAAAGTTTTGAGTGAAAAAAAATTTTGAGTGAAAAAAAATTTTGAGTGAAAAAAAATTTTGAGTGAAAAATAATTTTGAGTGAAAAAATTTTAGTAAAAAAATGTTTTTTCCCCGAGAGGATACTATAGTTCAAATATCTAGTTTCTAGGACCATTAGTTCAAAATTCACCAAATTGCCCTATTTTCCCCCTTTTTGTCCCCCTTAAAACCGGAATTTTCAAAAAAGTACTTTTTTCAAAATGTTATTTCCGCGAGAGTATCCTATATTCAAAATTTCAAGATTGTAGGACCATTAGTTCAGAAGATACAAAATGTACCAACTTGCCCTATTTTCCCCCTCCCCCCCACCTTAGAAACGGAATTTTCAAAATATTACTTTTTCCAAAATGTTATTTCCGCGAGAGGGCCCTAGACTTCAAATTTCAAGTTTCTGGGAGCATTTGTTTAGAATATAAAAAATGTAACAATTTGCCCTATTTCCCCCTTTTTCCCCCCTTGGAGGCGGAATTTTCCAAAAAAAATTTTTCCGAAATTTTATTTCCGCGAGAGGATCCTAGAGTTCAAATTTGAAGTTTTTAGGACTATTACTTCAAAAGATACAAAATCCCCCAAAGGGCCCTATTTTCCCCCTTTTGGCCCCCTTAGAATCGGAATTTCCAAAAATCCCTTCTTAGTGGGTGGTTTTGTCGGGAGCCGAACCTACATTCCAAATTTCAAGTCTCTAGATTCAGCGGTTTGGGCTGGGCGATGATTATTGCCAATCAGTCAGTCAGTCAGTCAGTCAGTCAGTCAGTCAGTCAGTCACCACACTCTTTTATATATATAGATTTTTTGTTGAGTTGTTACAAACATAGTAACAAAATTTAGATAACACAATTTTTTTTTAATTTTTTTGTTTTTTTTTTATTTTTGTTGAAGGTTATATACAAAAAAAAAATATGGTATCAACTTTAGAAACCCTTTGCTACAGTAGAATAAACATAAACCATTAAAGTTAAATAGAATTTATAATTAAGGTAAAAGGGATAATGTAAACAACAATATTAATTTTAATATTTTAGTAGATTTTAAAAGATAAAATGAAGAGCTGAGCACCCATATGTGCAAAGGTAAAACTTTTTCTTGCTCCACTCATAGTTTTTTTGGTAGATTGGAAAAAAAAAAAATAGAAATCTATAAAAGTTTTTCTTTCGATTGCGAAAAAAAGAGAAAATTGTACTGAACCCCGTTATTTAAAAAATTGAGAAGTATCAAAATATCTCAATAAAATTGTTTTTTTATTCTGGATCCACTACATATGGATAGCTGGATTCCTATTTGGTTGTTGCCTAGTTAAAGGGCATAATAATCTATTTAATTTGCTATATTTTTTTATTTAGTTTTATTTTTAATTACAATATACACAGAAAAAAAGGAATTGTTATATTGACCCCCATATTTGTGAATACAATTAATTTTTTCACTGAAAGTGCTCCTGAAATTTGTAATATCAAAATATTTTTTTTTCAACAATAAAAATTTACAAACGTTTAAATTTTTATTGTTGAAAAAAAAAATATTTTTTTCCACAAACACAATTTGTTGATCAGACAAATGGAAAAAATCTTAATTTTTGTTCAACAAAGAAATTCAACAAACACAATTTGTTGATCTAACAAATTAAATTTTTTTTTTCAACAAAGAAATTTAACAAACACTATTTATTGACATGATAAAGTAAATTTGAAATAAAAATGTTGAAAATCGTTTGGTTGATATCATATTTGGTTGATTGATGTTTGTTGATTAAAATTTGACGATTTTATTTGCTGTGTACTGAAATGGTTCATGTCCTCTGGTGGTAATCGAATCGATCAAATTTGGGGAAATAGTGCTAAAAGATTCAGCAAAAGTCCTTTACCATTTGTGTTCGAGATGCCCAATTTCTCCTATACTGCTGGAAAAAGCATGGGGAGCGATTATATTGTATTTTAAATTTTTATGTACTTCATAAGTCCTCTTATAAAGAGGTTGTATTTGAAAATTAAAGTTATATTTTTTTCGTTTATTTGAAGTAGATTACTTAAGTTTGAAAAGAAACAAAACCAACCAATCATAATGGGGTTACTTTAAATTTTTTTTAAGATATTAAATTTGCCATTATTAATTTTTTGGTTGAATTTTTTTTTTTTTTTTAACTATTCGAAGTTTTTAATATTAAATACTTAAATATAATTTTAGGAGAAGAATAAAATTTAAATTTCTCAAATTTTTTGAGGTTTTTGCGTAATTTTTAATATGGGACAAGTGTCGGATTCTGAGATTTCTCAAGGCCAGGGCATTCTCAACGTACTGTACTGTAACGAGGGTGATATAAAATTCAGTTAGTAAAAAGAAAACAGAAAATTTTGGTTTATGTTTTGTTTTTTTCTTATACAATTTATTTTATGTCAAGTAACCACGTTCAAAAATTCTGTAGAGAATAGAATTTCTCGACGTTGTTACTTGACATAAAATACAATGTGTAAGAAAAAAAAAACATAAATAAAAATTTTCTATTCTCTTTTTACTAACTGAATTTTCTACAATATTTTACGGCCGTCTTTACGTAGAATATAATCCATCCTTCTGATACAAAACCAAAATGTTATAAAGGTGCTTCTCGAAGTCTGCCGACGATAGAGACGTTTTTCTTATAAAAAAGGTACCTTATTTAGAATTGTGTTTTTGTAGAAGGTGTCTCTCACACCCCTCTTCAAGCAAGTTTAAGTTGTGTTAAAATGGTGACAAAGTCGGGTAATGGCAGTTCACTTCTCTTTTTTTAGAACTCGTTAATATGAAAATCCTAGTTGATCCTGTTTTCAAGTTTTTGCTAAATAATTACACTGTTCAACAAAAAAAAAAACACCTTCCAGTAAAATGTCAACCTGATTCTTATAGATTTTGATCTCCTGAATCCAAATCTACCATCCAATTTATTCTAACACGTACCGTTTTTGAGATATTCGCTATTAAAAAGTCAATAAACCGATAATTTTGCACTTTTGGGGGTCAGCTGTTATGTTGCTTTCAACAAATAAGACTTGATTATATAAATTGTACCTTCTAATTCCAAACCCGCAATCCAAAAGCGCGAACATCTCAAAAATGCAACATGCTAGAAAAATTTGGATTGCAGTTTTGGGATTAGGAGGTCCATTTCATATAAAATCAAGACATATTTTTGGGAGAATATGTAACAGTAGACTGGCATTTTTCTGTATAGCAAAATTTTTTCTTCTCCGATTTTCAAAGTCCGGGCATTTTTTTATTCTACTAGGCCTAAGCCTCATGTGGTACCAATTTGAGGTCAATCGGATTAAATTAACCCGTGGCGCCCGGCGGTCAAAGTTTTGGAAAAATTAAAAAAAAAATACATCTTTCGACACATCATATTTGTTAATTTTGATGTGCTGAGCACGAATATAAAAAAAAAATAAAATCGGTCGAACAGTTTTCGAGATATCGCTTTTTTAAATTTGCAAAAAATGGCGCTTTTTTCCTACGTTCAAGAAATTTTTTAAAAAAAAGTCTTAAAATTTCATTCCGCCTACTTTTTTATAGAGCTTTAGACAATCTTTCATAACTAATTTGAGCCAAATTCTATCATTTTAACCCGTGGCGCCCTTCGATCAAAGTTTTGGACTTTTGGAAAACTTTCACCAAAATTTTGGATTTTTGAAAAATTAAAAAATAAAAAAAAATACCTTGCGATACATTATTTTAATTAATTTTAGCATGCTGAATACGAATATCAAATCAAAAAAATTAATAAAATCGGTCGAACGGTTTTCGAGATATTGCCATTTAAAATTTGTCAAAAAATTGCAAAATGGGGGGTTTTTTCCTACGTTTAAGATTTTTTTTTTTAAAAAAACTCTAAAAATTTCTTTATTATAACCCTTTTATAGAGCTTTAAGCAATCTTTCATTTAAGCTTAATTGGAGCCAAATCCGATAATTTTGACCCGTGGCACCCTTCGATCAAAGTTTATGGTTTTTGATAAAAAAGTTTCTAAAAAGCCAAAACTATGATCGATGGGCGCCACGGCTTAAAAGGATCCGATTTGGCTCAAATTAGTTTTAAATGAAAGATTGTCTCAAGCTCTACAAAAGGGTCGGCGGAATGAAATTTTGAGACTTTTTTTAAAAAATTTCTTGAACGTAGGAAAAAACCGCCATTTTTTTACAAATTTGAAATGGCGATATCTCGAAAACCTGTCTAGCGATTTTAATTTTCTTTGTATATTCGTGCTCAGCGCATCGAAATTAACAAATATGATGTGTCGAAAGATAATTTTTTTTTAATTTTATTTTTAAAATTTTTTCAAAAATCCAAAACTTTGACCGCTGGGCGCCACGGGTTAATTTAATCCGATTGACCTCAAATATGTACCACATGAGTTTTAGACCTAGGACAATAAAAATTTGCCCGGACACTTGGGAAAATCAAAAGATGACAAAAAAATGCCAGTCTAAAGTGACAGTGTACCACCAAAAGTGCGAAATGATTGGTTTTTGGACATTTTAACAGGGAATATATCCAACGGTACGTGCTAAAAAAAATTGGATGGCAAATTTAGATTCATTCAAAAAATTTAAAATCTGATAAGGGAAGTATCTTAACCCTAAAGAACCGAATTGCATAAAACTAAAAATATATATAAAAGAGACAATTCTAAGGTTGGGGTTGCCTCGGCTTATCGGCCATATCGCGGATTTAGGGGTTTAAAAAAATGGTTCAAAAATGGCAAAAAAATCGTTTTTTGGATTTTTCAGCCAGTTGATGTAGTTTTCATATGAGAAGAAAGATTTTTTTTAATGCCTACCCAACAATAGCATAATCTTGCAAAAAATTGTTAAATATTTTTTTCATGAAAATGTGTAAATTTTGGGGGAATTTATATAAAGACATAGACCTACGCTATCCATATGGTACGGAATACTCTTTTTTAAATTTAAGTGGACACGTGTTTTTGTTCTAGATGACATTCCTATTAGCTCAAGAGTTATTGAAATTTTCCCGATCAACCACATTGTTTCATATGGGGACAACAAAATTTTTAAAAACTGATGTGGCCGATAAGCCGAGTCACCCCAACTTTAAAATCATCTTTTGTTTATGTAGTTTAAGTTTCATTCAAATCGGTTCATAAGGGTTGAGATACTTCCCCCGTAAAACATTTTTCCTAAAGGAAAATTCCTAGATGATGGGACATTTTATATAAGAAAAATTCTGATTTTGAGATATCTTTCCTATAATAAAAAGTAACAGATTTTGAGACATTTGGACATTAGAAAAAGTCTCCGATTCTCAGACGTCTTTCCAAAAGAAAATAGTCTAAGATTCTGAGAAATATTTCCTATAGAGAAATCTGCTTATGGAGAATGTAATGATTAAGAAATTTGTCCCATTAAAAAATGTTTCAGATTCTGAGACATTTTTCTTATAGAAAAGGTCTCAGAATGTGAGACAATTTCCTGTAGAAAAAGTCTTAGAATCTAAGATATATTTCCAATAGAAAAACTGTCATATTCTTAGAAATTTTTCCTATAGAAAAAGTCTCAGGTTCTGATTGTGAGACATTTTTTCTGTAGAAAAAGTCTAGATTCTGAGACATTTTATATATAAAAAAGACTCAGCTTTAAGACATATTTTCTGAATCCATATTTCTCAGAATTTTAACAATTTTTCTATACAAAATATTTCTCAGAATCTGAGAAAATTTTTCTATACTATAAATAAATCTGAATCTGAGAATTTTTTATTGTCTCCGAATCAGACAACTTGTTTAAAATATTTCTAAGAATATAACAATTTTTCTTAACGAAAAATTTCTCAGAACTAAAGAATTTTTCTGTTCGAAAAAAATGTCTCAATATCTGAGAATTTTTGTATGCGTCAATTCTGTGACGTTTTTCGCATGGAAAAAAAAACTAGATTCTAAGACAATTTTTCTCAGAATCTGCGACATTTTTCTTACTGAATAATTCCCAGAAACTAATAAATTTTTTGAATAGAAAAAAAAATAATGTTTTCCTATAGAAAATGTCTCAGATTTTGAAACATCTTTCCAGTAGAAAAGGTCTTCGATTCTGAGACATTTTTCCTTTAGAAAAATTCTCAGATTCTCCGACCGTTTTCCAATAAAAAGTATCAGATTTTAAAAGACTTTTTCTATAAGAAAAAGTCTTAGAATCTGAAACATTTTTCTTATCGAAAAAGTCTCAGACATTTTTTTGAGACGTTTTTTCAATAGAAAAGGTTTTAGATTTTGAGACATTTTTCCTATAGAAAAAGTCAGAAATTCAAAGACAATTTTTCCTAAAAAAAAAAATCAGATTCTGAGATGTTTTCTTATAGAAAAAGTCTCAGGTTCTGCGACATTTTTTCTCCAAAAAAATAAACTCATTTTTCCTACAGCAAAAGGAGTCTCAGAATATGAAACATTTTTTCTTTAGAAAACGTCTCAGATACTAAGATATTTTTCCTATAGAAAAAGTTTCAGATTCTGAGAAATTTTTCTTAGACTGAAAAAATAATTTACCATTTTCAAAGCATGTTGAACTTAATTTAAAAAAGAAGGGGATGCGAGGGCTCCAAAGTTATTAATTCGTCTTCCAAGTATATTTTTTCCTAATGCATTTACTTAAATATATCGTAAAAGTAAGTAAAATTGTACTAAATTTAAGTTTAATTGTTTTTATCAAGAGAAAAAATATTTTTTTTAAATAAGTAAAAATTTTCTTAATCTTACGGATTCTGTGGACCCCAAGGAATACAATGTGAGGACCCTACGGGGCCCCAATATAAGGGGTCCGCCCATCAGCAAGGGCGTACACTATTATAGGGTCACTATTTTATCCAAAATTTCGGTCAGAATCGCTCTATATTGCTTAGTTTTCGAGATATGGGAATGGGGTCTTGAGAAATTTGATCATGAAATAAATCGAAAACTATGACTCGGAGGGCTTTCGAATCTTCGGCGGTCATATTCTACGAGTTAAAGACTTCAAAAATGTCTTTAGAATTTTTTTTCGTATCTGCAGTATAGGCATTTGAAAATTCCGCGAAAATCGAAATTTGGATTTAAAGTTAGGGTCTCACGGTGTCTCCAGATGGGGCTCCCAGATGGGGTCCCCAAAATACCTAAAGTATTTTTTCCTTAAGTTAAGTAAATTCTTTCTTAAACTGATGAAGATATGGATTCAAATAAAGTCAATGATTACTTTTTTCTTAAATTAAACCAAAAATTGATTAATTTAAAGAAAATGCGTTTTGGAATTAAAGATTAGTACTTATTTGAATAAAGGTCTTGAAAATGTACTTATTACGTACTTATTTATTTTTTGCACACAATTTAATTTTTTTTCTTTTAAGTAAAACAAAATTTTTTAATAAACCTTTTTTTTTCTTAAATGCAATTAATTCGCCATAAATGTAAAGAATATTTAACTTAATTTAAAAAAACAAATTAAGGAAAACTCTTGTGCTTTTTTAAGTATTTGCATGTACTATCTTCAAGTTTATTTTCTTTGTATAAAGTAAAACCACCTTGTATTAAGATAAGTTGAAGTAAATTCAAAAAAAACAAGTAAGAGTGTTAAATTCGGCTGTGCCGAATCTTTTATACCCTCCAACATGCAAATAAATAAAAAAAAAATTGCAGGGTCGTCTTCTTTTTTTTTGGGGGGGGGGGGGTCGGTAGTGGTAATTCGGGGGCACAATTCCTCTCGAATAAGTGTTAAAAAAAATAATTCTTATGCTTTTTGCACTAAAGAAATACAAATTTATCATTATATAAAAAAAAAATTATTCCACGCCCATAAAAAGGGGGGGGGCGGTCCGTAAAACGATATTTTCTAATTCTGTGGGTCCAAATGCAGGACCTTGAACTTCTTGTAGCATAAACATGTTGGAAATCATGTAAAAATATGATATTTTTCAGAGGTTGGTTTAGTTCTTCAAAGGGGAACTTTTTCCCCCCTGGTCCGATTTTGCCCATCTCCGAACTTAACCAGCCTATGAACATAAGAAATATATGTGCCAAATTTCAGGAGTCTATCACTTTTATTTTGGTCTGTATCGTGTCTTCCACAGACGGACGGACAGACGGACAGACGGACGGACGGACGGACGGACGGACGGACGGACGGACGGACAGACGGACATCGCTAGAATGTCTTAGAATCGATCACTGATCAATAATATATATACTTTATGGGGTCCTAGACCGATATTTCGATGCGTTACACACGGAATGACAAAGTGAGTATACCCCCATACTGTAGTTGGAGGGTATAAAAATTGTTTACTCAAATTAATAACAGTGTTTATTTAATTTCAGTATAGCTATTTTTTTCAGTGTATAGAAAAAGTCTCAGATTCTGAGAAGTTTTTCCTATAAGAAAAAGTCTCAGATTCTGAGACATTTTTTCTTTATAAATTTCTTAGATTCTGAGACATTTTTCCATGAAGAAAGAGTCTCATATTCTGAAAAAAAAAAATCTGTAGAAAACGTATCAGATTTTGAGACTTTTAACCTATAAAGAGACTCAGATTTAAGACATTTTTCCTGAAGAAAATATATCAGAATCTGACATCTTTTTTTTTACGAAAAATTTCTAAGAATCAGAGAATATTTTTTATATGATAAATGTCTTTGAATCTGATAATTTTTTTATGTCTCGAAATCTGATTAGTTTATATATGAAAAATTTCTCTGAATATATGTTAGAATTTTTCTATAAGATAAATTTCTGAGACCTAAAGAATTTTTGTGTTCGTAAAATGACTTAATAGCTGAGAATTTTCTATTCGACATTCTGTGATTCATCTAGATTCTGAGACAATTTTTTTTAGAATCTGAGATATTTTTCAGATTGTGAAACATCTCAGATTCTGATACATTTTTCCCACAGAAAAGTTGTCAGACTCTGAGAAATTTTTTCTATAGAAAGTCTCAGATTCTGAGTAATTTTTTTCTATTGAAAAAGTCCCAGATTCTGGATCTATTTTCCTAGAGAATAAGTTTCAGATACTGAGACATTTTTCCTGTAAAAAAAATTTCAATTGCTGAGACATTTGCTTTGTAGAAAAGTTCTAAAGACATTTTGTCTTAAAAAAAAATCTCAGATTCTAAAACATTTTTAATATAGAAAAAGTCTCAGATTCTGAGACATTTTTCCTATTGAAAAAGTCTCAGTTTCTGACAGATTTTTCCTATAGAACAAAAAATATATATTTTTTTTAAATAAAATTAAATTATTACCATATGCATATGTACTACATATGCGTGAAAATCGCTTATCCACTTTAAACAATCAAATGTCGATTTTGTTATAAATTTCAATTAACGATTGTTATTTAAGTGTTAACCTCATTTTAAAGCCGATTTTAAATGATTTATTGTATTGTAATACAACAAACCAACAAACTAACAAAAAAAAAAAATGAAATTTATTTTTATGCAGTAACAAATGCATTGAACTTACTTACTCAACTGCCATAACAGACGGAACTCCATCGCATTAAACATACAATAAATAAATTGTGCCAACTGCAATATAAACATTTAACCACCATTCATTTCATGGCATAAAAACCATAGACACACATACACCCAACACAACTACAAACACTAACTGTGTTTAAATATTGAGGTATTGAAACGAGCCGTCTAAAGAAATAAAAACGAGCAACGACATGAACAAAAATGCGCAAAGAATGTACATGTTATTGCAAATGTGTGTGTGTGTGTGAGTGTGCGGAATAAAAACTAACAAAGAATTCTTGAAAATGACACGATTTAATATGAACAAAAATATGAATTTCCCCAAAACAAATACACTGCATGCATTTTGAACGTTTCAACACACGTTTTCACACACACACACATACACACACTCACTGTCCCAACACAAGACACAGCGGGCGTAAGTTGCGAAAGGCATTCAGGCCATACAACATACTATTAAATTGCATTGCAATTCAATGAGAAAGTGTTTTAGCGGAATGTATGTCATACCCAAAACTACAACAAAAAAGAACGTATTGTGAACGATTTCAAAAATGACTGTTCGTATATGGGATGTTTCATATTTTTATTAAAAATTTTAGGGATTTAAAATATTTTATTTATAGAAACCTACACTTAAAAAAAAAACTCTGTCAAAAAATCTGTAAAACGACTTTCAATTTGATTTAGCAAACTTTCAGCAGATTTTTCTGCAAAAATTTATATTTTTACTAAAATCTCTGTTCTTAAAGTTAATAAAATAACAGAAATTTTACTGCGTTTTTACTGATTCTGTTTGTTGAATTTCAAAATATTTTTGAACATATTTTTAGCAGATTATTTTTTAATTATACAGAAATAGTTTGCTGTCATCCTTTTTTGAAGAAAGTTTTTTTTTCATAGTGTTAATTTTTTCTTGTCTTTTGATGCAAGCAAAATTATAATTTAAACATATTTTTTGCAGATTATTTTGTAATTTTACAGAAATAGTTTGCTGTCATCATTTTTTTAAGAAAACTTTCTTAAGTTTTTTTTTTTAAGTGAAACATTTTTTTGTAAGTTTAAAATACAAAAAAAAAAATATATTAAAGTTTTCATGAAAACAAATTTTCTAAAAACAAAAATTTTCTAGAAAATGTCTAGCAGATTTCTCTGCTGATTAGACATAGATAATTATGCCAAATTTTTAGCAAACCGTGTCTGCTAATACCAACAAATTTTTCATATGGCCCAAAATGGGTGTATTTTCAGCAGATTTTTCTGCTGATTGGACAGAGAATTTATTTTGGGTGTACTTAAACAGAAAAATAAATTGTCAATACAATTAATTTCAATGTTAATACAATTAAAGATTTTATTACAAAACTTTTGTAACTTTAAAAAAATTATCAACTTATTTTTGTCAATAAAATTCATCGTTGCAGTAACAATGAAATTGATATAGAGAAGTACAGACACACAAAAACTTAAATATATAAAGACTAGGCAATAGTCAATTCTTTTTGACGTTCAAAGGTGGTGTTAGTTTTACAAATGGTATCTGGGAAAGCTGGAAATTTTGTTTACCTTTTATTTTTAGTTTAATTTTGCTGGTTGTTTTGATTTGAATATATTCATTTCGTTTTTTTATTATGTATTTTTTTATTTTCAAGTGACACAACAATAATTTTCATTCATAATTTTAAAATTTTTTAATGTTTATTTTTCGTTATTCCCAAATCGTTCCCAAAAACAAGATTGCCATCTGTAGATAACGACTTCGTTATTACTGACACTACTATTCATGAGTTACCCCTGCAGACACAAACGACAGAGGCGATTGACTTTTGGAGTTTTTTTTTTAAGTACACAGTACAACACTAAAAAAATACGGGGTTCAGACGATTGATTCTGTTAAGGGAGACAAAAAAAAATATATATGTGTCGGCGTTTTACAAGATTACATCGGAATTTTATTTTAGAGACGGATGAAGTTTCCCAGCTTTGGCCTGTTTTTGCAGTTCCAAAAATCTCTATTATATTACAGCAGCGGTGCGTTCAATTCTGCTGTATGGAGTCATTTTCATGAGTGGCCTGCTTTAGAGACAAAGGGGAACTGTGGCTGTATCACAATTTTATATTAATATCTATAATCAAGGGAATTTCCGGTTATATTCCCAGGAATCCGGGATCGGAATAAATAGCGATTTAACTGGAATCTTATCCTGGGATTTAACGGAACAAAAACTCTAGTTCAAACATAACTGGAATGTGTTAGCATGCCTCAGAAAACTTGAAGCAAAATCTTAGGCATTGTTTCGCGATGGAAGCTTATCAGAGTTGGGCAAATGTATTGACGTGTGAGACAACACGACAGATTTTAACTTATTTTAATCAAAGCCGAACACGTGAGCTGTTATCGCTACCAAGACCAGATATTTCGCAGGTATTTGTTATAATTAACAGGCACTGTCTTATAGGAAAGCGCGCGGAGCGTTTCATCTGTCATTGGCTGGCATTTTCTAGTCAGAGACTTGATCAACTGGGATCTAGGGAGCTGCACGATCTTACTGATTTGATGGATGTTAAAGTCCAATATCTAAGGAGCTTCATAAGAAGCTCAAATTGGTTTAAGTGCAGAGGAAAGTAGGAAAACCTATTGAGTACAGTCCCGTAATTTAAAACCAAGAACAATTTCCATCAATTTATGTTGAAGATATTTTAATTTAAGTAGAACCACTTTTTTTAAAAAGATGAAAATTTTAAAAGTTGGTAATATTGGCAATAAATGCAAAATGTTGTGGATCGCAATTTTTTTGTTTAATTTGTAAATTGGTGGCGTATGATTATTTATGAAATTGCCTTTAAATAACAATCATACGCAACGGTGCACAGTGTTGTGACCTTGGCCATAAATGGTCAAACTAAATGTCTTAAAACTTCAGGTTATATGAATTTAATTTTAAGAAAACATCATAAATAAAACAAATGCAAAACAGTTTATAGATATCTTTAATAGTTTTTAAGTTACATGTCTCTAAAGTTGAACTTTTTGAAATATATCACATTTTGGCTTTAAAATCTTTGAAATCCACATGTACTTGTAACGGTTAAATAATTATATTGCATTCAAAATTCGACCTTATTGGTAATGAAGTTTTAAGTTCGATATGTTGCTTGTATGTTAATGCTGTTTTGCACTCAAAAAAAAAAAAACTGTAAAGTTAGCAAAAAAGCTTGTAAACCTACAAGAAAATTTGCTGATTTTGAACCCACAATTTTTTTGGTAAAGTTAGCAAAAACGTTTTGCTAAAAATTAGTTAACTGAAATAATTTTTATTTCAACTTAGTTAATACACATTTGAGGACCCCATTGGGTTCGGACCCAATAGGTCCAGACCCCCATGGGCCTAGACCTAGTTGGGTTCCTTAAAAATCGTCATAGTTTTTGATTCAAAATTTGTGTCTGTTTCGCTCTACCTTGCTTAGTTTTTGAGATACGTGATTTTAGGGGATCACTGGGGTCTTGAGAATTAAAAAACTCTATAACTTCAAAAATATTACTCGGTGAGCTTTTGGTTATTTTGCGGTCTTGTTCTACGTGTTGAGAGCTACAAAAATTCTTTTGGACTTTTTGGTGTGTCGGCAATATTTACCGACATATGAGCATTTTAAAATTTTCGGGAATGCTAACTTTTTTGGATCCAAAGTTAGGTCCCATTAGGGTCCACACATGTGAAGTGATCCCGCGAAAGTATGGAGATTCTAAGAACCAAAAATGCCCTTCATTTTGCTCTATCTGGCTTAGTTTCCGAGATAGCGCCATTTTAAGTTTTCTGAAAATAAAAAAAAATTTACCATTTATTTTTGCTAATGTTAGCAAAAAATCTTGTAAAAATGTTGTTAACTCAATTTCAAATTTAGCAAAAGAAATTGGTTCAAAGTTTGTTTAAAATTGCTAATATGCTAAATGAAGTTTACAAGAATTTTTTGCTAACATGCTAATCTCAACTAAAAATTTGCTAAAAGTTAGCTAACTAGCATTAGCAAAAAAAAAAATAGTAAATCTACTAACGTATTTTTTTGAGTGTGGTTGACATAAGTTAATCATATGGCAAGTAACGCTGTTATAAAGTGAGTTCCAAAGAAAATACTAATTTATTTTGAAAATTTCATATTTGATAGTCAGCTTCTTTTGTGGCCCTCATTGGCGCGCTTAGTTCTTTGCAGAAAATATTGGTATAAGTATGTAGATTAAAAATAACAAAAGAACTCGTCCACGTTTTTCCACTTTTTTTTTAATCAATTTTTTTTTGCGGGGACCCGAATATAAATTTGTAAATTTTTTTGACGAACGGCTTAAAGTAAAACACCAAGATGCAGCAGTTTTCCTTAATAATTTGAAATGTTTTGCGAAAAATAGTTATGGAACACATATAATAAATCAGAATACAAAATGAATCGGTCGGTTAAATTTTAAATTTTATTTAAATTGGTCCAAGAACCATTATTTGTCATCCAGGCCTGCACAAATTAGATGCTTGGCTAGACACAAGTTGCACATTAACAGATGCAGACTTTTATTAAGTAAGATTTTGTTAAGGAATTACGTTGTATTATATTTTTACTTGCTCATTTTATAAAGGTCTTTTTAAGATAGCCATATCCCCGCTCAAACCTAAAACAATATTAAACGTATTGTAAATACTAACAATAAGTGCAAAAAGTGTTGTGAATTATTGATAGTTTTAAGGTCAAAGGATTTCTCTGAATTTTCTCAAGTCTTTATAAAAATGATATTTATTTGCTAAGAATATCCCAAGGATAGATTAAGGAAAATCCTTGCTTCAATTATACTAAAATAAGGTATTTTCAACATTATCAGAAAAGAATTTCATGAAGTACGAAGGATTTTTAAAATTTTTTAAGGACATTTTCAATTTATAAATTACATCCTTGCTTCAATTTTTTCATTTGATTAAGATTTGAGATATATTCTAAGTGTTGCGGATGCAAAAATTTATGAAGGGATTTTAATTTTACACTTTTTCTTGACTTTTTTAAAAAGGACAATTTTGAGGAGGGCGTATCCTTGTTCCGATTTCCACAAATTTTGGTAAATACATTGGGCATATTATAACAGTTGGATTTTCAAAATTTCATGAAATAACTTAAATTTTTACCCTTTTTCTGAACGTTGCACAGTGCGACATTTGGCCAATCTAGGTGGACAAAAATCTAATTTAAAAGATCCTGGCTTGAAATTTGGTTTGATAATAATGTAGGACATAACTAATATTGACAACAAAATTTGGAACAATCGAACAATTGCCACGCCCATTTTTGGGAAATTAACTATTTTTTAAGAAATTGCTTAAATAATTTGAAGAATTTTTATGAGATTTTGTAAAAAAATTATTATATGTGTACCATTTTGTAAAAAAAAATGTACACAATAACCTCGAAGACAATTATTGATGGGCGGTATACGCCCACTTTTTTTATAACAGACATTTAAGCTGTTTTGGACAACCTTGGGCTAGATTTCCTTTTTTGACTTATGTACATTGTAAAATTAACTCTATACTGTAACAAAAAGGGGCGTGGTCAACCCACTATTTGCAGTTTTATAAATTTATTACACACAAAACGATTTTACAATAGAAATAGAAATAGCAGTACAGTAATTTATTGAAATCGTGTGATTTGTATCACTCATATTTTAGAATTTCAAACCAAAAAATTAAAGTTATTTGGTTTTCATTATTTTAATTCCATTGCGAATTCTACGAATTTAACAATTATTCAATTTTCCCATATTTTATACAAAAACTAAACATCGTTAAAAAAATGTAATGCCGTTAAACAAGGGTTTGGTGTAATAACACATTACATTTTATATTATAATGTATTCTTACATAATCATTCAATTTTATGTGCAATATATGTGTATTTTTCATATAGTTTAAAACTAAAAGTCTCTGGAATTAAAAAAAAATCAAGCAAAAAGTCCATTTTAGACGTTCACTAAATTTTAAAATTCTCTATAAATCGCAAAAAATCGCCAGCAAACATGGTTTAATCTCTTACTAGAGATATTCCAACACCTGCCACATGTATAGGTCGTGTGAGGGAGCGTGAGGAAACTATAGTTTTATTCCAACGAAGTTTCCGTTTTTTTCTTTTTTTTTTTTAATTTTTAATTTTTGTTTTTAATAAATTACAACAATAAGTTTTCGATTAAATTAAAAAATGAGCACGGATTTAAAAACTAGATTAAAAATACTGTATTTTTAAAAAAAGAAATGGACTTATAACTACAACAGCAAAAAAGTTAGAAGTGTTTGAAGTTGGGATGGTGCTCAAAAATATATTTTATTTCTCAAAAGTCTATTACAAGATGTGACTTTAAACTCCTGTATCAAATGAAACAGCACTTTTTTCGTCATATTATGATTATTTCCATAGTATATGGATTGTTTGCTGTCACATTCATTTAAATTATAACAATTCGCCAACTTTTATTTTTCGATTTTTGTCCACCTAGATTGGCCAAATGTCGCACTGTGCGTTGTTTTAAAAAGGACATTTTTGAGCGAGGCGTATTCTTGCTCCAAATTGCACAAAATTTAGTTGAATAATTAATGGTATTATTTGTAATAACTACAATAAATAACATGAAGATTGAAGTTTTAGTTTTTATTTTATGCCATATTTTAATTTCAGGATATATGGGAAGGATATGAATCCTTGGGCGGATAGTAACCAAATTCAAAATTTTTCTTGATCTTACCGATCTTAACAAGTGCTCCAAATTTTAAAGCTCTAACTTAACTCCTTCTATTTTTGGCCACTCTTTACATGAAGACGCAACACTGTGCGGTGTACAGTGGTTTATTTTTAATAATTTAGCTATTCAGTAAGTAAGTACGAAATTCATACTGGTTAAAGCTATACATAATTTCGAGCTCCTAAATTAGGAAATGTTTAGTACACAAAAACTTTTAATGCTTTAAGATCACCAACTTTAAATGCATTAAAATAAAAATCTAGCGCTGAAATTCTGATTAATTTTTATTAAAAAAATAATTAAAATTGTTTTATTCGACCTTTAAAATATTATATTTTGAGTAGGTTGTTTTCTAGCTCAAGATTATTATTTCCTTTACAAATTAAAACTGTGATATTCTCATAAAATAATTTTCAAGAAAATAATTTTTCTCTTTTAAATTTATTTATGTTGGCCATTTTTTGCAAGCCTTAATCGAAAAAACTAAAAAATTTTAGCAAATTTTTAATTTACACAATTAAAACTTCACTTAAAATTTTTCGTGTTTTTTAAGTAACTTTTTAATTGTGTCAAGTAAGCATTTACTCAAAATTTATCTACTTAATTTTTTTTTTTTAAAGTTTAAAAAAGATTCACATTTTTTTTAAATGTTTTTTCAAGCATTACCAAATATATTTATGTCTTGAAGACATAGAAAAATTTCATAAAGATGATTTTAAACTTTCATATACATATACAAAAAACTATAAACTTAATGAGAATTCAAAACACCAAAAAAACAAAAAAAAAATAAAAAAAAAATATTAAATTTGTATAAAATTATTTACTCAATTTGTTTTTTTTTTAGTTTTTGAGTAAATTTTTAATTGCGTAAATTAAAAAATTACTCAATATTTTTTAAGAAATTTAAACAAGTGATTACTCAAATTGTTTTTCTCATTATTATTTTCTGTGCATTTGGAGATTCCAAAAACCGCTAATTTGGTACTTTCTGTAGTTCCACTGTAATGTATTCGAAAGTTAGCACCAACAAATTTTATTGTAAATGGACCATTGAAATAATACATTCAAACTTTTCTAGCACGTTACATTATGGAGATATTCGTGAAAATTACAAAAAATTTCGTATTTATTTGTTTTTTAAAAAGGCACTGCAACTTTGTCTTAAGCAAACACCACAAGACAGGACATTTATATAAATCGAACCTCGTGATTCCAAATCCGCCCTCCAAATTTGCCTATAGCATTCAGTTTTCGAAATGTTCGTGTTCTAAATTTTAAAAAATTTATTCGCGCTTAAAAATGAAAAGTTTGTAACTTAAGTATTTTTTTTTGCTACCTCATATTTGACATAAATTCCTTGTAATTTTTCAAGCTTTTTACCAATAAAATTGTAAATTTACAATTTTTTGACGTGATAAAACTAACAAGGAGGTTTCGTGACTAGATTTTTTGCTACCTTCTATTTTACGAGAATTCCTAATATAAATTACGAGCTTTTTGTAGTTTTACAAGTTTTTTACCAATAAAATTGTAATTTTACAGTTTCTTTGGCACAATAAAACTTACAAGGAATTCTCGTGAACTTACAAGATTTTTTCTGTAAAATTACAAAAAAAAATTGTAAAATTGCAAAAAAAAAAGTTATTTGACAAGTTTTTTTTTTACAATTTTTTGACGTTATAAGACTTACAAGGAGATTTCATAACTTTACTAGATTTTTTGCTACCCCGTGTAAAAAAATAATTATATTAAAACATATCTCCTTTGATAAAAACATATATGGATTATATATAAATATATGTAATCAGATCTACTCCATATATATTCATATCTGCTTCAGATATGTTTTGATCCGTAAATTGAGTCTGTCTGACAATTCTACATATATGAAAATATCTGAAAATGTCTGATCATATATGCCATATATGCCAGATAGACTCAATTTACGGATCAAAACATATCTGAAGCAGATATGAATATATATGGAGTAGATCTGATTATATGTAACGTGAGATATTTGCTTAAATTTATTTTCACCTTTCAGAATATTTTTTTGTTTTTATAAGATTTCTTTCTTATTCTCAAAACTTTCATTAGTAAAAATTTAAATTTACTAAAGGCTTTAACGTATTATTTGTAAACTGTTATACAAATGTTGCCACCAATTTACAGTGTAATTTGTTTATCCATGAACATATGTTGGGGTGTGGCTTAATTCAAATATGCAAATTCATATTAGAACAACAATTATAATAGTTTTTTTCATATGGACTTAGATTTGGATTAGTAAAATATTGGAAAATTACCGAAAATTAAGTAGACATTATGATTTTCATAAAGTCTAGTTAGGCCAAAAATGTTAATTTAGAAATTCTTTCTGTTTACATTTTTTGGAGCCAACACGTCGTCTTTATACATCTTGTCTAGCTGAGTTTTTAATAAGGTAAAATTTCCATTATTTAATCTAAAAATCTTAGTCTAATTAAAATCATTTCTACAGACTTCCTGTAAGGAAAATTTTAAAACAAAGTTTTGGTTGTCAATAATCAAACTGGTGCTGGATTAAAACATCCCTTAATTATAGCTGTATCAACATTGATTTTCTCAAAACCAGTTTTAAGCTCCTCCTTTGGGTAGAAATTTAAGCGGAAAGTAAGGTGCTTTTGGGTCAATTTTTCTTGGACGGCCATTTTTCAGAAGGCAACGAAAAACCTTTTGATGGGAAAAACACCTGAATTGGACTAAACCATTTTTGTTTAAATTCTGTTCACTTAAGGGCTAAGCCCATGATAATCTATAAATCTACATAAAAAGTCTGAAGGAAAAAGATCTCACTATAAAATTCTGATAGAGAGAAGTTTTGGTTAAACTTTATGGCTGAATCGAAAAGTCAGCACAAAGCATAGATGAAAAACTGACCTTCCTCAGCTACTCTTCAATTGCACATCTTCATTCCTATTTTAAACCGCTATTCAATCAACCACGTATAAAGTGAATTTTGTTAAAATCATAAATTAATTTTTAAAAGTATTAAATATTTATGTGGAAAAAATTTGCTAAAATCTATATAAGAAGTGTAAACGGAAATTTGGTATGTGAAGTTTTATAGTGAGAAAATTATATATAATTTGTTTAAAATTTAAAGAATTTGTTAGAAAGTTAAAGAATTGGTAAAAATTTGAATATTAAGAAAAGTGTTGAAAATACTTAAAAATCCCTTTAAAAATAATTAAAAATACTTAGTGCTAGTTAAATTAGTTTTATTAATCACATTTGCTTAAAATTCATAAAATTATAATTGCACATATAAACGTGTTGTGACGGCACAGTGTTACGGTTCGGTATACATCTCGAAAATATAAAAGTTAAAATATCGGTATCGGGTCAAAACAAAATGGTGTAGTGTTAAAGTTAAAAATTGAAATCGTAAAATTTAATATTTAAAAAGATCGGAAAATTTATATATTCATCTCTATCACAGTGTAAAAAATATCAAAAATGAAAATGTAAAAATTTCTTAAAAGTAATATCACAGTTTAGTTAAAAGGAAAAAAAAGTTTCTTAAAATTAAATATTGAAATTATAGTAAAAGTATTGCATGCTAAAATAATGAATTATACAAATTTTATAAATCAAAATATTTAATTAAATTCACAAAATTATTTGACTCAATTATAAAAGTATTTGCATGAATATATTTTTACCTAATTTTTGCCAAAATCAAGACACTGTGAACTTACAATAAGAAAAAATGCAAATTCAATAATGTGTTATGTTTAAAATGGTTTTATATGAAGAGTAGCAAAAGAAAGCAAAATTAACAACTTTAAGAACAAAAACAACAACAAGTATTTTAAAATTTGGAGAATTACACCAACAACGTACATACATCAACTGTAAATCTTAACAGCAGCTTTGGAGGCCTTCATCGTTTGCATGTAAGTAATTTCTTTTGTTATTTTGTTCTTTGTTTTGGATAACTATGTTAGTTCAATTCTGTTAAAATTATTGATTCTGTTAAACTAATTTTCGGGTAAATGAAATCTCTGTTACACAAATTTTAAGAGAATATTTAATAATTATGTTGTTTAACATGAATGTAAACTGAAAATGTTAACAAAAATGAAAAGAATTTATTAAAAAAATTATTAAGTTGAACTACCATAATTTACCAAATTCATTAATTTTTGCTTTAAAACAATTAAAATAGCTTTGATAAATTATTCTGTTAACGTTGTTTTTGTAATCCGTCAGATTACATATGAACATAATTAGCAAAAAAGAAAATGAGCAAAATGCTATTAAATTATTGAAGAAATTAATAACAAAAAATTAAATAAGTAATGCAGAGCAATTTTGATCAGTTTATTATCTTGATTTTTATATAAAACAATTTACATTTTTACAACTTAAAACACATTAAAAGAATAAGTAAATTCTAAAATTAAAATAAAGAAAGCAAATAAAAGCTTTTCTAAGGCAACCATTAATGCCCCCGCTTTAAATACACGCGAGTGAAAGAGATGCCTATATAAATCGAAAAATCAGTGTTAATTTAATCAGTTTTGTTTTTATCGACGATTTTGTAAAATATTCGATACCCTACACTCCGCTCGTTATGTAATTAGTTTAATTACGCGTTTACCATTTTAATTTTGTAATCTCGGTCGTCGTTGTTAATGAATAGAAAGAAGAGAAATTTTGAATAAATCACAATTATTATAAACGTTTTTTTTTATCGACGTTTATCTGTGCAAAATTAGGGAATATATTAAATATAAATTATACTTTTTGCTTATCGTTTTTTTTTAATTTTTTATTAAGTTTCACTGAATTTATTTAAATGAAATTATAAAGAAAATAATTTCTGAATTGTTAATAAACATCAGATTAAGGTCTGAAGATGAATTTTATCTGAATTGTTTGAATAATAAACATATTAAATATGTCTGAATAAATCTACTTTGAGTTTTCCTTTGCGGTAATGTTGTAGGATTCATACGCGTTTTTGGGTTCTTTCCCATAATAAAATTTTACTGCCGAAAGAACATTGGTAGGGAGGGTAATTGAGGCAGAAGGAAGCATAAACATCTGCTATCCATAACTTCATAGAGAAATTAGTATAATCAGATACCCCATTTAAATTTCAAATCGCAATAGTCCGAGTAGATACCAATCTTTTTAGAATACCGGTCCATTTTTGTTGTTCACCCCCTTTTTATGGCTAAGGGACTCTTTAAATAAAATTTGTAACGGTTTTCAGGTGGAAAAGGTCAAAGAACCCCCCCAACCACTGTTTTGCTAGTCGTAAAATATAGACGAGTCCCACCCGACTTCTTCACACCCGAATCAATGAGCGTGATTTGAGTTTTGTGTTATTTCTGATTTAAAACTCGAACCAAAAATATCTATTAAGGTATTTTTGGCGCCCAACTCTAACTGGGTATAAACACACTGTTTTCCCTCATTTTAAATAAAATTTAAACCGTACGTTACATAATTTTTGGCGCCCAACGTGGGGCCTAGTTTGTAGGAAAATATCTTAATTTTTCAATAAACTAGGTCTCCCAATTTTACATCTCGCAATTAGCAGATTCAGGTTATTACCTTATGACTTGTTTCTGTTTGTGATCTCTCGTGTATCAGATAACTTATCTGTTTGCACAAAAATTTAATCTATTATTTTTAAATTTACAAAACTTTTAAATTTCAAATTGTGCTTTTGATAGAGTCTGTTGACTCAAAATAAATTTCAGATCCTTATTGGAATTCGACTACCTGTCGATAATAGGTACGGGTAGTATTCGACCATTTGGCTCTCTGAGGTTCCTTTTTGTGTTCTTACAAAACCTTAAATACATTTTAAAGTTTGAAAAAGATTTTTTTGTAATATTTTCGATTTTAACATATCTCTTTGGTTTGAATAGTTTTAGATGGATATCTAAAATGTTGCTCCCTATAGCGAGTTTTAGTCCTCAAAGTAATTTCATTTCGAAAGATATGATATTTTCGAAAAGGAAAAATCAAAATGACAAATAACCATAATTTTTTTTTCAATTTGTATCTTCTACATTAATTTCTTATTTGTTTATGATCCAACTCATTACCGTACGATAAAGGAAACTCGTACAACTATTAAATTTTTAATTTTTTAAAAAAACTTTTTAAACTCATTTTTTGTTTATGAGGAAAATTTTGTCCTATAATTTGATTTGTATTGAAACTAAATTTCAATTTAACATTAACTATATTTTTTTTTAAAACTAATTAAAATTTTGATTAGATTTGAAAAAACAATTTTGCAATTTCTATTTAAATTTTTTTGTTTTTTCAAACTTCATTGATTTGTAATTAAGAATTTACACAAATTATTTTAGGAAATTGCTCAACTTTTTATTTGTATTTAATTTTAGTTTTTCTAACGAAAAATTTTTTTTGATAATGGCTACCAACGATACTGGTGCCGTAGATAAGTCGCTAGGCTTACTCTGCTCACTATGTGAAAAGAATATGCCTATTGCGTCAGAATGCTTGCAAACAAAATGCAGACATACTTTTCATAATGACTGTATAACAACTTGGCTTCGTGATTCAAACGAATGTCCAAATTGCCAAAAGTTATGCCATAGCAAAGACCTTGCGCAACCAGGTTCAAAAGTTCCAAAATCTCCCAAATCTTACTCATTTAGAGGGCGTGGGTCCGCAACTAAACGCGTTACCCGAAGCCACACGTTATTTACTACGGATAGTACACCACTTCGAATAAACAATGGTGGTAATACTGTTGATAATAATGATGGTAATACTTTTGACAATGATGGTGATAATACTGGTAACGATAATGCAGATTTATTAGAAAATAATAATCTGAATACTGATCCATTACCCCTATTAGATTTGGAGGAACCTGCAAATAATGCTTTAAACAACTCTAATATGCAAAATAATACGCTGAATAACTCTAATAGATCGAATCGAGGTAGACCTCGTAGACATTTTTCTGGGAATCGTTCCAATAATATTGATATGAATCAAATTAAACATATGATTCAGGAAACTGTTGCCTCAATTTTGTCTAATATCAATATTAATACCACACAGCATCAAAATCTGCCACCAACACAGTTGGAAAATTTAGCACAACAACAACGTCAACAACAACATTTGTCTCAACGACAACAACAACTACAACAAAATTTGTCTCCACGACAACAACAACAACAACATTTGTCTCAACGACAACAACAACCAAATTTGCCTCCACGGCAGCAGCATAATATGACTCAACGAGTACCACAGCCACTTCAACAGTCAGACGAAGCATTGTATGATGATGTTGAGGATAGCGATGTTTCAAATCACGAAAATTTGCGACAAAATTCAACTCGACCAGTTCATAATAGTTCACTGTCAGATAATTTTTATATTAGTCCGGAAAAAGCTACTGCTGTAGTTAAAAACTGGAATGTATGTTTTGAAGGTTCCTATAACGGCATGAGCTGTACTGAATTTATTTATAGAGTAACTTTTTTAACAAAGGGTAGTTTTCGAGGAAACTTTTCATACGTTTGTCAAAACTTACATATTTTGTTAACTAAAAGAGCCAGAGAATGGTATTGGCGTTTTCACAAAAGAGTACCAGAAATTACCTGGGCTGTTTTCTGTGAAGCTTTAAAAGAAGAGTACAAAGACTATCGTTCTAATTTTGATATTCGTGAAGAATTACGGAATAGGAAACAAAAGTCTAATGAAACGTTTGAATCATTTTATGATTCCATAATCGAAATTTCAGATCGATCCCCTCATAATGAGATCACTGAATCTGAAATAATAGAAAATATTGTACGAAATTTGCGTCCTGAAATGCGTCACGAAATGTTACTCGAATGTGGTTCATTGGCAAAAGTGCGAGAACTCTGTCAAAAGAGAGAAAATTTTTTTAAGGATGATGCATTTAAACGTTACATGTTTTCTAAAAATAATTTGAATGTCAATAACAACCGACGTGCTGCAGGTTTAAATTGTTTAAATGAAGAAGAGATTTATAATGATAATGATAAAACTCAAGATGAGTTACCATATTCCGTAAATGCTATTTCTAAGCCAGATAGGGTTATAAAATGCTGGAATTGTGATGAAGACGGACATTTTTGGAATATGTGTAACCAACAACGTAATATATTTTGTTATGGTTGCGGTCTGAAAGAAGTTTACTTACCAGATTGTCCAAAATGTTCAAAACACTCGGAAAACCAACCGAGGGGTGCTTTCAAAAACACCAGAAATGCCCCCAAATAAATCCTCAGTTAAATATAACTGACAACCCTAAAATTGATTGTGACACTGTACCCGGAAATGATTTTAATCTAAATAATAATATTTTTTGTAAAAATAATGATCTTCAGGAAAAAACAAAAGACTTAAGCAACGAACACGGCATTGATCTTGATAAACCTGGCATTGACTTTGACATATCCCCGAATAGAAATTTTACAAATGTTTGTAATACAAATATTTCAAACGAAAACGTTTACGATAACGACAAGTTATCAAAAACGATTTTAACAAACAGTCACATTAAGATTTTGGAAAATTTAACTGAATCCAATGAAAAAGTTAAAAATTCTTACAATATTGTCCCATATCACGAAAGGCTTCGTAATTATATTAAAATTCGTAATAAGCTTTTTTCTGATCCTAAATTGGATCCGAAAACAAAGAAAAAATATCGTCGTTCTACGGTACGAATGCGTAATTTTTATCGAAAAATTAAAAGAACAAAACGTTTGTTCATTTCCTCAATTTTTAGTAATCAGCAAGATGGTAGATTATACGCTAAAGTAGATTTTTTGGATAAGACAGAATTAGGTTTGTTAGACACAGGCGCTAATGTTAGTTGCCTTGGTAGCGACTTAGCTTCTGAAGATTTTTCTAAAACACCTGGTTTTAAACGTCTAAAGTCTACTGTGAAAACAGCTGATGGTCATACTCAACAAGTTAGTGGTGAAATAGACTTAGACATGACTTATAAAAATGAAATAAAAAAGATTAAAGTTTATTTAGTACCAACCTTAGATTGTCGCCTTATATTGGGCATAGATTTTTTCAAAAGTTTTAACCTTTTATCAGGTTTAGTTTCTGGTATAACCTTAGATAGTCAAAATAGTGATGATACTGATAATGACGCAAATGTTTATCCTTTGGATAGAATTCAAAAACAACAATTAGAAATTGTTAAATCAATGTTTCCCAGCTTTGAGAAACAGGGACTTGGCAGGACTTCGTTAATAAAACACGAAATCGACGTAGGTGAGGCTAAAGCAGTTAAACAAAGATTTTACCCAGTGTCGCCTGCGGTTGAAAAACTTTTATATCAGGAAATTGATAGGATGTTAAGCTTAAAGGTTATAGAACCAAGTACCAGTCCATGGAGCTCTCCTATGAGGCTTGTTATAAAGCCTGGAAAAGTTAGACTGTGTTTAGATGCTAGGAAAATTAATGAAGCCACTCGTAAAGATGCTTACCCTCTACCCAGCATTGAAGGCATATTTGCTAGATTGCCAAAAGCCAACATAATTTCAAAAATAGATCTCAAAGATGCATATTGGCAGATTGAGTTAGACGAAAACTCGAAACCCATCACAGCGTTTACGATTCCCGGTCGTCCGCTTTACCAGTTTACTGTGATGCCATTCGGGTTATGTAATGCCCCACAAACAATGTGTCGGCTTATGGATGAAATTATTCCACCTGATCTGAAACACTGTGTATTCGGATACCTGGATGATGTTTGCGTTGTGACGGATTCGTTCGAGACTCATTTGTCAATATTAGTAAGATTAGCAGAACAATTTCGTAAAGCAAATCTTACTTTAAATATTAATAAAAGTCATTTTTGTGTCAGAAAAGTGAATTATCTAGGTTATGTTATAGGTGATGGAGGTATCAGTACAGACCCCGCGAAAGTTGACTCAATTATAAATTGGCCTCAGCCTAAGACGTTAAAACAAGTGCGAGGATTTCTAGGATTAGCTGGATGGTATAGGCGTTTTATTGAAAATTTTGCCGATATTACTTTTCCAATTACTGAGTTACTTTCCAAGAAAAAGAAATTTGAATGGACAGATTCGGCTCAAATTGCTTTTCAAAAAATTAAGTGTTTACTCACAACAGCTCCCGTGTTGAGAAACCCTGACTTTTCAAGGAAATTCTTTGTTCATTGTGACGCCAGCGATTTTGGTATTGGTGCAGTGCTCGTTCAACTAGATGAAAATAACCATGAATGTCCTGTGGCTTTCTTTTCGAAAAAACTCAATTCGGCGCAGCGTAATTATTCTGTGACAGAAAAGGAATGCTTAGCAGCAATTGAAGCAATAGATAGGTTCCGGTGTTATTTAGAATTACAAGAATTCGAGGTGATAACAGATCACAGTAGTCTTGTATGGTTGATGAGACAACCAAATCTGAAAGGCAGACTTGCCAGATGGGCTCTGAAATTACAGGGTTATAAATTTACAATTTCCCATAGAAAGGGAAAGGATAACGTCGTTCCAGATGCGTTAAGTAGGATGCATGAAAATGAAGTTTCAGGCGTAGAATTAGTAGGCCCAGAAATAGATTTGGATTCTCCTCACTTTGCTGATGATGATTACATAAAATTGAAGGAAAGAATTATTGAAAATAAAGAAAGTTTTCCAGATTTAAAAATTTTAGACAACTTTGTATATATTCGGACAAAACATAGTACAGGAAATGAAGAACTCGATCAAAATTCTTGGAAATTATGGATTCCAAAAGCTTTAAGACCCGAAATATTATCAAGATCCCATGATTCTGTTATAGCTTCTCATGGAGGAATAGCAAAAACTGTGGAACTAATCAGAAGGAATTTCTATTGGCCCGGTTTAGTTACAAGTGTGCGTGATTATATAAGAAATTGTGAAATGTGTAAAACCACCAAGGCTACGAACAAAATTTTAAGGCCAGAGATGGGTAACATGTCAATTTCGGAAAGACCTTTTCAAAGAATATATGTTGATATTCTAGGACCTTATCCTAGAAGCAAAAAAGGCTTTATAGGTCTTCTGATCGTTTTAGATCATTTTTCCAAGTTTCATTGGCTTTGTCCATTGAAAAAGTTCACCAGTAATCTTATTATAGAATTTTTAGAGAAAAACATTTTTCATGTTTATGGTGTTCCAGAGCTTTTAATAAGTGACAATGGTTCACAGTTCAAAGCAAACGATTTTAATGCGTTTCTGACCAAATATGGTATTCACCATTTATATACTGCGTTGTACTCCCCTCAGAGTAATGCTTCTGAGCGGGTTAACAGGTCAATTATAGCTGCTATTAGAGCATATCTCAAGAAGGATCAGAGAGAGTGGGATGCAAATCTGACCTCAATTAGTTGTGCTCTGCGAAACTCTCTGCATCAATCTATAGGATGTACTCCATACCACGCTTTGTACGGCTTTAATATGGTTACCCATGGAAGCTCATTCAAGTTGTTAAAATATATCAGTTCACTTGATGAATCTGTAACCACAATAGAACGTGATGATCATCTTTGTTTAATAAGAAGTAAAATTCGTGAAAATCTTAAAAAAGCATATGAAAATAATGCTTACCAATATAATCTTCGCGCTAGACCAGTATCTTTTCAAGTTGGAGAAGATGTGTTTCGAAAAAACTTTGCTCAAAGTGATGCTGAGAAGAAATTCAATGCAAAACTTGCCCCAAAGTTTATAAAATGTAAAGTTAAATCAAAAGTAGGAAATTGCTATTATCTTTTAGAAGACAGTGACGGTAAAACAGGCACTTACCATGCCAAAGACATAAGGAAATGACCCTTTAGTTCCGACTAATTTGTTACGGTAAAACCTACAAATTATCCGGTTTTGTAACGTGAGATATTTGCTTAAATTTATTTTCACCTTTCAGAATATTTTTTTGTTTTTATAAGATTTCTTTCTTATTCTCAAAACTTTCATTAGTAAAAATTTAAATTTACTAAAGGCTTTAACGTATTATTTGTAAACTGTTATACAAATGTTGCCACCAATTTACAGTGTAATTTGTTTATCCATGAACATATGTTGGGGTGTGGCTTAATTCAAATATGCAAATTCATATTAGAACAACAATTATAATAGTTTTTTTCATATGGACTTAGATTTGGATTAGTAAAATATTGGAAAATTACCGAAAATTAAGTAGACATTATGATTTTCATAAAGTCTAGTTAGGCCAAAAATGTTAATTTAGAAATTCTTTCTGTTTACATTTTTTGGAGCCAACACGTCGTCTTTATACATCTTGTCTAGCTGAGTTTTTAATAAGGTAAAATTTCCATTATTTAATCTAAAAATCTTAGTCTAATTAAAATCATTTCTACAGACTTCCTGTAAGGAAAATTTTAAAACAAAGTTTTGGTTGTCAATAATCAAACTGGTGCTGGATTAAAACATCCCTTAATTATAGCTGTATCAACATTGATTTTCTCAAAACCAGTTTTAAGCTCCTCCTTTGGGTAGAAATTTAAGCGGAAAGTAAGGTGCTTTTGGGTCAATTTTTCTTGGACGGCCATTTTTCAGAAGGCAACGAAAAACCTTTTGATGGGAAAAACACCTGAATTGGACTAAACCATTTTTGTTTAAATTCTGTTCACTTAAGGGCTAAGCCCATGATAATCTATAAATCTACATAAAAAGTCTGAAGGAAAAAGATCTCACTATAAAATTCTGATAGAGAGAAGTTTTGGTTAAACTTTATGGCTGAATCGAAAAGTCAGCACAAAGCATAGATGAAAAACTGACCTTCCTCAGCTACTCTTCAATTGCACATCTTCATTCCTATTTTAAACCGCTATTCAATCAACCACGTATAAAGTGAATTTTGTTAAAATCATAAATTAATTTTTAAAAGTATTAAATATTTATGTGGAAAAAATTTGCTAAAATCTATATAAGAAGTGTAAACGGAAATTTGGTATGTGAAGTTTTATAGTGAGAAAATTATATATAATTTGTTTAAAATTTAAAGAATTTGTTAGAAAGTTAAAGAATTGGTAAAAATTTGAATATTAAGAAAAGTGTTGAAAATACTTAAAAATCCCTTTAAAAATAATTAAAAATACTTAGTGCTAGTTAAATTAGTTTTATTAATCACATTTGCTTAAAATTCATAAAATTATAATTGCACATATAAACGTGTTGTGACGGCACAGTGTTACGGTTCGGTATACATCTCGAAAATATAAAAGTTAAAATATCGGTATCGGGTCAAAACAAAATGGTGTAGTGTTAAAGTTAAAAATTGAAATCGTAAAATTTAATATTTAAAAAGATCGGAAAATTTATATATTCATCTCTATCACAGTGTAAAAAATATCAAAAATGAAAATGTAAAAATTTCTTAAAAGTAATATCACAGTTTAGTTAAAAGGAAAAAAAAGTTTCTTAAAATTAAATATTGAAATTATAGTAAAAGTATTGCATGCTAAAATAATGAATTATACAAATTTTATAAATCAAAATATTTAATTAAATTCACAAAATTATTTGACTCAATTATAAAAGTATTTGCATGAATATATTTTTACCTAATTTTTGCCAAAATCAAGACACTGTGAACTTACAATAAGAAAAAATGCAAATTCAATAATGTGTTATGTTTAAAATGGTTTTATATGAAGAGTAGCAAAAGAAAGCAAAATTAACAACTTTAAGAACAAAAACAACAACAAGTATTTTAAAATTTGGAGAATTACACCAACAACGTACATACATCAACTGTAAATCTTAACAGCAGCTTTGGAGGCCTTCATCGTTTGCATGTAAGTAATTTCTTTTGTTATTTTGTTCTTTGTTTTGGATAACTATGTTAGTTCAATTCTGTTAAAATTATTGATTCTGTTAAACTAATTTTCGGGTAAATGAAATCTCTGTTACACAAATTTTAAGAGAATATTTAATAATTATGTTGTTTAACATGAATGTAAACTGAAAATGTTAACAAAAATGAAAAGAATTTATTAAAAAAATTATTAAGTTGAACTACCATAATTTACCAAATTCATTAATTTTTGCTTTAAAACAATTAAAATAGCTTTGATAAATTATTCTGTTAACGTTGTTTTTGTAATCCGTCAGATTACATATGAACATAATTAGCAAAAAAGAAAATGAGCAAAATGCTATTAAATTATTGAAGAAATTAATAAAAAAAATTAAATAAGTAATGCAGAGCAATTTTGATCAGTTTATTATCTTGATTTTTATATAAAACAATTTACATTTTTACAACTTAAAACACATTAAAAGAATAAGTAAATTCTAAAATTAAAATAAAGAAAGCAAATAAAAGCTTTTCTAAGGCAACCATTAATGCCCCCGCTTTAAATACACGCGAGTGAAAGAGATGCCTATATAAATCGAAAAATCAGTGTTAATTTAATCAGTTTTGTTTTTATCGACGATTTTGTAAAATATTCGATACCCTACACTCCGCTCGTTATGTAATTAGTTTAATTACGCGTTTACCATTTTAATTTTGTAATCTCGGTCGTCGTTGTTAATGAATAGAAAGAAGAGAAATTTTGAATAAATCACAATTATTATAAACGTTTTTTTTTATCGACGTTTATCTGTGCAAAATTAGGGAATATATTAAATATAAATTATACTTTTTGCTTATCGTTTTTTTTTAATTTTTTATTAAGTTTCACTGAATTTATTTAAATGAAATTATAAAGAAAATAATTTCTGAATTGTTAATAAACATCAGATTAAGGTCTGAAGATGAATTTTATCTGAATTGTTTGAATAATAAACATATTAAATATGTCTGAATAAATCTACTTTGAGTTTTCCTTTGCGGTAATGTTGTAGGATTCATACGCGTTTTTGGGTTCTTTCCCATAATAAAATTTTACTGCCGAAAGAACATTGGTAGGGAGGGTAATTGAGGCAGAAGGAAGCATAAACATCTGCTATCCATAACTTCATAGAGAAATTAGTATAATCAGATACCCCATTTAAATTTCAAATCGCAATAGTCCGAGTAGATACCAATCTTTTTAGAATACCGGTCCATTTTTGTTGTTCACCCCCTTTTTATGGCTAAGGGACTCTTTAAATAAAATTTGTAACGGTTTTCAGGTGGAAAAGGTCAAAGAACCCCCCCAACCACTGTTTTGCTAGTCGTAAAATATAGACGAGTCCCACCCGACTTCTTCACACCCGAATCAATGAGCGTGATTTGAGTTTTGTGTTATTTCTGATTTAAAACTCGAACCAAAAATATCTATTAAGGTATTTTTGGCGCCCAACTCTAACTGGGTATAAACACACTGTTTTCCCTCATTTTAAATAAAATTTAAACCGTACGTTACATATATCCATTTAGATATGATCCATATATGTTTTTATCAAAGGAGATATGTTTTGATATAATTACTTTTTTACACGGGACCTCATATTTTACGAGAATTCCTAGTAAAAATTACGAGCTTTTTTGTAGTTTTACAAAATTTTTACCAATAAAATTGTAAATTTACAACTTTTTTGGCAAAATAAAACTTACAAGGAATATTCGTGAATTTGGTAGATTTTTTCTGTAAAATTACAAAAAAAAAATTGTAAAATTACAAAAACAAGTTATTTGACATGTTTTTTTTTTGTGTGTACTGCAATACAAGTTTTTAAATTGTCTATATAAGTTCATTTTTTCCAAGGAATGTTTTTGGTATATATATAATATATTAAAAAAAAAATTTGGTGTTCGCACTCTAAGATAAAAACTGTTTTGCACCACCCGTGAATGGGCAGCTTTAGATTTTCAGCAATTTTCTATATTTTTGAATTGAATTTCCCATATGCATGCTTTTAGTATGTATGTGTATCATTTATTCTCATATGTGTATCTAAGCTTTAAGCGTTTTGGCAAAAAGGAAATGCTTAATTAAGATAAATACTCGACTGCAATTAACATTTTCAGATTTAAATACACATAGTACATGCATAAAATTTTTTTTAAGCATGAAACAAAAAATTGAAGGAAACTGAGCTATACTACACCAACTAAATGTGCAAAATTTTGGAAATATGTAAGAATGAGCATGAACACAAACACATACATTCACATATATTCATGCAAATGCATGTGTAAATAGTTAGTATACAAATGTTGGTTGCCTTGGTGTTGGTGCGGAAATACTAAAAAAAAAACAGTGGGAGCACTATAGTGATTTTCATTTTACCATCAGCTGCCAGGCAGCGGTTATTGTGGTGTACAATAGCACAGCTCAATCTGATTTTGCATGTACGGGCAAGTGTGAGTGTTGTGTGTGTGTTTTGGCACAACGTCAACTCGTCTTGTTGATGGTATTTTATTTCCCTGCACACACACATGCACATTTAGCAACACATACTTCTCATACTTACTTAGCGGGGGGTGTGGAGGAAAAAAAAACGAAATCAAATTCATTAAAAACATTTCTCGTTTTTGCCATTAAAGCAAATGTATTTTCACTGCATTTACAAAAAAAAATTTCCTTTGTGAGTTTTACTTTTATTTATTTTTTTTGCCATATTGCTATTAACTACTTAGAGTTGATTCGAAGCAATATGAATATACCATCGTTTCTTTAGCAGACATTTTAGATATGACACGAATTTTATACCATTTAATGCAGGATCGTATCTAGGGGGAGGAGATAATTAATTGCCCCAAAAGCAATTAAAAAAAGATAGGAAATGACAAAACTAGTATGATTGATAATTTTGGCTGTGACGGCCAATAGTTCTTCAAAGCGCAGAACTTTGTTCAAATGTTTCATTTGTTTAAAAATGATTCACCTAAAAATGGAGTTTTTTAGAGGTATGTTTAGTTCTTCAAGGAAATTTTTTTCCCTTGATCCGATTTTGTACATTTCCGAACTTAACTTACCTACGATCAAAATAATAACTCTGTTAAATTACAGAAAAACTCTGATAATTTACAGTACACCATGCTTTTCCATCTAGTAACATTTCTTGGTAATTTTACTATAAGACTCTGTAAATGATTTGGACAAAAAAAACTGTTAATTTACAGAGTTTCTAGTAAATTACTGGTTAAATAAAGCACCATTTATCAAAGAAAACTCTGTAAATTAACAGAGTTTAGTAAAATGCATGTATTTTGGAAAATTTTAATAAGATGTCGGAAAAGATTTGTTTTGTACATTTTCATACTTTTCTCAAAAAAAAAAAATACAGATATAATTTTGGTGTTAAAGTATTAACAGTATTTTTACAGAAAAATCTGTTTTTAAAAAACCCAAAGTAGAGGGCGGAAATATCGATTTAAAAAAAAAACAAGTTGAAAAGTTAAATTCGACTTTGCCGAATCTATGAATACCCTTCACAATTCATTTTTTTTTTAACCCTGCTGTTAGGTTAGAAAAAACTTACGGATGTTAGGTTAGTGGACCATTTGGTCCATACTTAATATTCAAACAAAATAACGATTTAATATTATATTTGTATATATTTTGGATAATTTCTACCTAAATACGATTATTTTAAGCTTAACTCAACGTCAGAGATGGGTGCGTGAGTGAATTTTGGGTCACGCTCACGCAAGAAATGTTATAATCGCTCATGAATCACTCACTCGATTTTTTTCTTTACTCACGCTCACTTACTACTCACGTCAGTAAAACTAAAATAAGTTACGATCATGCGTAAATCACGTTCACCCCAATTCACGCAATATTCACTTATAAATACACAATTTTAGGGAAATTAAAAAAAAAAAAAATCATATATTAGCAGACCGTTAATTTGAATTTTTACTGATTGCTAAACGAAAAAAAAAAATAAAACTATAAATAAAACTGAAAACAATACAAAAAAATTATATTGAATCACGCAAGAAAAATGACACTCACGCAAAAATTAGGCTCGATTTCTAATCACTCACACATAAAAGTTTTGGAAGCACACTCACTCAAGCATGATTCTCGTAATTAACTAGACTTTCGCTCGAGCGTGAGTCACGCGTGATTCACGAGAACCACGCAAATCACGTGACCAGCACCCATCTCTACTCAACACAGCTAATGTAAATATTTGTTGAAGGATTCCCTTTTTTCATATTCTTTACTTTAGAGATTGTTTTGTATTACAATTTAACAAAAGGTACATATGTTAGTTTTGTTTTTTCCTATAATTTCTAATGATTCATCTCATTTAGGTGGCGTGGATATTGCTGATCAAATGGTTGGTTCCTACAGCACGAAACGCGCAATAAATCGATGGCCTAACGTTATATTTGCAAACATACTTGATATCCCAGCAAAACCTTAAACATGGTAACGGTTATGTAATGCATTACCATGTAATGCATAGCCCAATAAAAATTAAAAAATGTGTATTAATTTTCGCCTACCGCTTACCATAGGCATTCACTACATTTATTTTTCATGCATTATGTAAAACTCATGCATTACTTTGAGTGACATCCCAAACAAAAAGAATCAATCGAGTATAGGGTATTGTAAGGTTGTCTTATTCTATACTGGATTAATGATTTTTTTTTGGGATAAGACTCAAAGTAGCGCATGAGTTTTACATAATGCGTGAAAAATACAAAAAAGTTATGCCTATGGTAAGCGATAGGGGAAAAAATGCAAATTTTTTTTTTTTTTGCTATGCATTACATGGTAATGCATTACATGGCCGTCACTATTTTAAAAGTGTTGCTGGAATACCCGCTTTGAATGCGTGCATCCTATTTTCTAAAAGCGACGTTTCATGGGCTCCGGCTATCGAAATCGCAGGAGAAAATATACTATGGACCAAATGGTCCCTTAACCTAAGATACGTAACTTTTTATTTTTCTCAGTCCTGGTTTAAGTCAGAACCTAGATTTTTTGTAAATAACATCGTTTTATAAAAAGACCCCATGAGCAAAAAATCTAAGCCAGTATATATCACCGTTCAAAAGTTACAAAGGAAACAATCTAAAAATTGGACCAAATGGGCTTAACCTAACAGCAGGGTTAAGGGTAGTACATTTTTTAACGTGAAAAAATTAACAATTTTGATTAGAAATATTTTATTTTGAGTACAAAACTCTTTTTTTTGTCATTTAAAAAAAAATTTTTTTTTTT
>CAWUER010000503.1:0-31154 GCA_963921195.1 Pegoplata infirma
TTCTGAGACAGTTTTTCTATAGAAAAAGTCTCAGATTCTGAGACAGTTTTTCTATAGAAAAAGTCTCAGATTCTGAGACAGTTTTTCTATAGAAAAAGTCTCAGATTCTGAGACAGTTTTTCTATAGAAAAAGTCTCAGATTCTGAGACAGTTTTTCTATAGAAAAAGTCTCAGATTCTGAGACAGTTTTTCTATAGAAAAAGTCTCAGATTCTGAGACAGTTTTTCTATAGAAAAAGTCTCAGATTCTGAGACAGTTTTTCTATAGAAAAAGTCTCAGATTCTGAGACAGTTTTTCTATAGAAAAAGTCTCAGATTCTGAGACAGTTTTTCTATAGAAAAAGTCTCAGATTCTGAGACAGTTTTTCTATAGAAAAAGTCTCAGATTCTGAGACAGTTTTTCTATAGAAAAAGTCTCAGATTCTGAGACAGTTTTTCTATAGAAAAAGTCTCAGATTCTGAGACAGTTTTTCTATAGAAAAAGTCTCAGATTCTGAGACAGTTTTTCTATAGAAAAAGTCTCAGATTCTGAGACAGTTTTTCTATAGAAAAAGTCTCAGATTCTGAAACAGTTTTTCTATGGAAAAAGTCTCAGATTCTGAGACAGTTTTTCTATGGAAAAAGTCTCAGATTCTGAGACAGTTTTTCTTTAGAAAAAGTCTCAGATTCGGAGACAGTTTTTCTATAGAAAAAGTGTCAGATTCTGAGACAGTTTTTCTATAGAAAAAGTCTCAGATTCTGAGACAGTTTTTCTATAGAAAGTTTTTTCTATAGAAAAAGTCTCAGATTCTGAGACAGTTTTTCTATAGAAAAAGTCTCAGATTCTGAGACAGTTTTTCTACAGAAAAAGTCTCAGATTCTGAGACAGTTTTTCTACAGAAAAAGTCTCAGATTCTTAGACAGTTTTTCTATAGAAAAAGTCTCAGATTCTTAGACAGTTTTTCTATAGAAAAAGTCTCAGATTCTGAGACAGTTTTTCTATAGAAAAAGTCTCAGATTCTGAGACAGTTTTTCTATAGAAAAAGTCTGAGATTCTGAGACAGTTTTTCTATAGAAAAAGTCTCAGATTCTGAGACAGTTTTTCTATAGAAAAAGTCTCAGATTCTGAGACAGTTTTTCTATAGAAAAAGTCTCAGATTCTGAGACAGTTTTTCTATAGAAAAAGTCTCAGATTCTGAGACAGTTTTTCTATAGAAAAAGTCTCAGATTCTGAGACAGTTTTTCTATAGAAAAAGTCTCAGATTCTGAGACAGTTTTTCTATAGAAAAAGTCTCAGATTCTGAGACAGTTTTTCTATAGAAAAAGTCTCAGATTCTGAGACAGTTTTTCTATAGAAAAAGTCTCAGATTCTGAGACAGTTTTTCTATGGAAAAAGTCTCAGATTCTGAGACAGTTTTTCTATGGAAAAAGTCTCAGATTCTGAGACAGTTTTTCTTTAGAAAAAGTCTCAGATTCGGAGACAGTTTTTCTATAGAAAAAGTGTCAGATTCTGAGACAGTTTTTCTATAGAAAAAGTCTCAGATTCTGAGACAGTTTTTCTATAGAAAAAGTCTCAGATTCTGAGACAGTTTTTCTATAGAAAAAGTCTCAGATTCTGAGACAGTTTTTCTATAGAAAAAGTCTCAGATTCTGAGACAGTTTTTCTATAGAAAAAGTCTCAGATTCTGAGACAGTTTTTCTATAGAAAAAGTCTCAGATTCTGAGACAGTTTTTCTATGGAAAAAGTCTCAGATTCTGAGACAGTTTTTCTATGGAAAAAGTCTCAGATTCTGAGACAGTTTTTCTATAGAAAAAGTCTCAGATTCTGAGACAGTTTTTCTATAGAAAAAGTCTCAGATTCTGAGACAGTTTTTCTATAGAAAAAGTCTCAGATTCTGAGACAGTTTTTCTATAGAAAAAGTCTCAGATTCTGAGACAGTTTTTCTATAGAAAAAGTCTCAGATTCTGAGACAGTTTTTCTATAGAAAAAGTCTCAGATTCTGAGACAGTTTTTCTATAGAAAAAGTCTCAGATTCTGAGACAGTTTTTCTATAGAAAAAGTCTCAGATTCTGAGACAGTTTTTCTATAGAAAAAGTCTCAGATTCTGAGACAGTTTTTCTATAGAAAAAGTGTCAGATTCTGAGACAGTTTTTCTATAGAAAAAGTCTCAGATTCTGAGACAGTTTTTCTATAGAAAGTTTTTTCTATAGAAAAAGTCTCAGATTCTGAGACAGTTTTTCTATAGAAAAAGTCTCAGATTCTGAGACAGTTTTTCTACAGAAAAAGTCTCAGATTCTGAGACAGTTTTTCTACAGAAAAAGTCTCAGATTCTTAGACAGTTTTTCTATAGAAAAAGTCTCAGATTCTTAGACAGTTTTTCTATAGAAAAAGTCTCAGATTCTGAGACAGTTTTTCTATAGAAAAAGTCTCAGATTCTGAGACAGTTTTTCTATAGAAAAAGTCTCAGATTCTGAGACAGTTTTTCTATAGAAAAAGTCTCAGATTCTGAGACAGTTTTTCTATAGAAAAAGTCTCAGATTCTGAGACAGTTTTTCTATAGAAAAAGTCTCAGATTCTGAGACAGTTTTTCTATAGAAAAAGTCTCAGATTCTGAGACAGTTTTTCTATAGAAAAAGTCTCAGATTCTGAGACAGTTTTTCTATAGAAAAAGTCTCAGATTCTGAGACAGTTTTTCTATAGAAAAAGTCTCAGATTCTGAGACAGTTTTTCTATAGAAAAAGTCTCAGATTCTGAGACAGACCTTTTTCATAAGACAAAATCATCAGAATCTGAGACTTTCTTTTGACGTCCAAATACAAAATTAAAATTTTAACGTGCACTTACACTTTTCTTTACCTATTCCGTACCATTAGAAAATTTTATGAGGCAATTTAACAAAACCATATCCAATGGGAGGAGCTCATTTGTAATTGTACAATAAAAAACTTGCTGTATGTTGTGCTGTATGAAAATTTCGTTATTTTGATATCTTCTTTGGACTTCCAAGGAACAGTTTTTTTTTCTTTGTAGAGTCAGATTGACTTGCCTTGTCTGCTCATTAAATACACGTAATCTGAAAATAATATACATACAATGTATTAAAACCAAACCAAATTATAATTTATACAAAAAATTTACCTTTCTAGCTGATTTTTTGTGTATTTAATAATTTTCTTTATTGATGTTTTAAAAAACTGATTTTTTTAAATTGTTTTCAAAATTAAAATTATGTCAAACAAATTTCGAAGATGGTTCCTATTCAGCACATGTAAAAACAACTTTGCTTTTAGGTGAAATTTTACCCATGCTTATAGGTAATAAAACAATTTTTTTTATTTCATACAAAAAGAAAATACCTTTGCCAGTTTAGGCAATATAACATCGAAGTTTTTTTTTGTGTGTGGCATATACAAAAAACGGTTTTTCGCGATTTTCATCATGATGGTCCATATAACATAGCTGTTTTTGGTCCACTATTCGTATTGTTAGGGATGCATTTTTGATTCATTAAAAGCAAGTTTTTTATCAAAGACCAATTTGGCTGTTAATTTCCGAAAACCTTAAAAAATGCAGAAATTCGCGAATTTAAGGGCTTAAATTGAAAAGTTTTAAACCAAATTTGCATAAGAAATTTTGCTACAAGTCATATCTTTGTTTTCCATGTCATGAAATTTATAAACCCTTTACTTTGCAAATTTTTTTGGTAAAAAACTGGCTCGAAATCAGCAAATCTTTAACGACATTTTACAAGAAAACTGTACCATACATCGAAAAACGGAGTACGCCATTCGAATCAGCATTAAGGGTGGGATAGTGTTGTGTGAGATTTTAAGCAGCAATATTTGGAAGCGCTAGAACCGCTCATTTTGTGAGGTTGGTAAAAAAAGTGTATGAGCCAAAAAATGGGGGAGGTCGGATAGGATCTAGGGGTCGCTCATCGGGGTCAAAGTTGGGCGTAGAGGGGAAAAAATCCACAAAATGCCCCAAAACTCCCCTGGTTTTGCTCCTAGAGGGGTCAAATGTGAGACCGGCCCCCATTATTTTTTCCCCAAACATACCTAAGCTCTATCTCCAATCCCTAAGGGGGGTCCCATACAAAGGTTCAATTTTTAAAAAATCTTGCTCCTACCGCTCTAGCTGTCCTAGAAGTCACCCTAGAGGAATCAAATGTATGACCGCCCCCAATATTTTTTCAACCCCAACATTTTCTTAGAACATACCTACCCCCTATCTTCAATCCTTAGGGTGGTCCCCATACATTTTTTTTTTATTTTTTCTTAAATTGTCATATTAAATCAGCTCCTACCGGTCCAATGGTGCCTCCTGGAGGGGTCATTATCAAGACCAACCCCCATTAATTTTTAGCCCCCAACACTTCTTCTGAACATACCAATTCCATATCTCCAATTCCTAAGGGGTCTCCCACACAAAACGACATTTTTGTAAATCTTGCTCCCACCGCTCTAACTATCGCAGGGGTGACCCTAGAGAAGTTAAATGTGTGACCGACCCCCAATATTTTTTCAGCCCCAACATTTTCCCCAAACAAACCTACCCTTTATTTTTAAGCCTTAAGGGTGTCCCCACACAATTTTTTTTTTTTTAATTTTTTTTTATAAAATTTGCGCCTACCGCTCCCACTGTGCCTTTTAGGGACGGGAAATGCAGACTGACACCCATTAATTTTTGCCCCCTACATTTTTTCTGAACATACCTATGCCGTATTTCCACTTTGTAGGGGTGCTCCCCTGGGGAAAACTAAGTGTTTGAAACCAAATTCGGCAAAACGTCTGGACCAGGAGTGCTAATGTTTGCGCGTTTTAAAGAGCATTGGGAAAATATAAAAGACAAACCGTACAGTCTTGGTGGAAGGAAGTGGCCGGCAACATACCAGCTCAAGTCCAAACTGACATCAAGTTGTTTTGTTGGGCTCAATTAAAAGAAAAGCAACCCAGAGACGACTACAAGGAGTTTCTTGAAATTGTTTTATTATACCTTGGCGAAAATATTCCTAATAAGCATTTTAGCCCACCAGGACCCATCAGTCATGCTCGATGGATTGCAAAAGGCATATACTGCCTAAAAATGTTTTTGTTCCGAAAATATATCGGTTTGGCCAAAAAAGAATTAAATGCACTTCTTGATGTGACCGTTTTCATCATAACAATTTACGTAAAAGCTTGGTTTAGCGCTACCAAAGCAATAGAAGCTCCAAATAATGATTTGAATTTTTTGAAAGCGATTGCCAATTATGCTTCAGTTGATAAGATTCTGTCGCAACGATTGGTCAAGAGATTCTGTGGACACCTCTGGTATCTCAGTGGGGAAGATGTTGCTCTCGCACTATTTGATCCGAATATCTCTTGTGAAATAAAACGAAAAATGTCGAATGCAATTCGTATATTTGAAGAAGGGAAAGAGGAATTGGAGGAAGAGTTATCTGACGATGAGATGGACGAATCGTCTAACGAAGACAGCGAGGAAGAAGAAGACGATGATATCGGGGAAGAAGATGCCTCAGAGGATAGCGGCGACAGTGGCAACTAGGATTGTAATCCTCCAGTACATGTTGTTGGATTCGAAGGTGTGAAAAGAATTAACATGGCATCGAAACAAGTGAATCAAGAACTCATGAAAACTGATTTAAGCCACTACGTCACACCTGAGACTCCAAAATTTTTGGCATGCTTCGGAATAACAACCATTTCATTGCTTCCGATCCAAATACTTGGGAAAATCGTCAGGAATACCAGCGAGCGCTGCAAATATTACGTAAATTACATGTTGTCAACGACGCTGCCGAAAGAGGCGTAAAATTAATAGAAGACTATAACAACGTGTTGTGCCGTAACGAGGAGGAAAAAATAGTTTTGCTTCAGGTCGTGGCCGAAAATCGGAAACAATATCCATCACACGATAAAAATAAATTAATTTGATTTATAGTTATATTATTTATCATTTTTTATTATTTTCAAGTTAAAAAAAATATTTTTTTACGCTTAACAAAAGTTACTATTAAATTACAAATTAAAGACCTCGGATTTCTCGATAAAATAAATAAAAAAATTGTTGGGTAACACCTTGAAGATAGAGGGTAGGTATGTTTGAAGAAAATGTTTTGGCTAAAAAAATATATGGGCAGGTCATACATTTGACTTCTCTACATACATTACTAATTTAGTTTTCCCCAGGGAAGCACCCCTACAAAGTGGAAATACGGCATAGGTATGTTCAGAAAAAATGTAGGGGGCAAAAATTAATGGGTGTCAGTCTGCATTTCCCGTCCCAAAAAGGCACAGTGGAGAGGTAGGCGCAAATTTTATAAAAAAAATTAAAAAAAAAAAATTGTGTGGGGACACCCTTAAGGCTTAAAAATAGAGGGTAGGTTTGTTTGGGTAAAATGTTGGGGCTGAAAAAATATTGGGGGTCGGTCACACATTTAACTTCTCTAGGGTCACCCCTGCGATAGTTAGAGAGGTGGGAGCAAGATTTACAAAAAATGTCGTTTTGTGTGGGAGACCCCTTAGGAATTGGAGATATGGAATTGGTATGTTCAGAAGAAGTGTTGGGGGCTAAAAATTAATGGGGGTTGGTCTTGATAATGACCCCTCTAGGAGGCACCATTGGACCAGTAGGAGCTGATTTAATATGACAATTTAAGAAAAAATAAAAAAAATGTATGGGGACCACCCTAAGGACTGAAGATAGGGGGTAGGTATGTTCTAAGAAAATGTTGGGGTTGAAAAAATATTGGGGGTCGGTCATACATTTGATTCCCCTAGGGTGACTTCTAGGACAGCTAGAGCGGTAGGAGCAAGATTTTTTTAAAATTGAACCTTTGTATGGGACCCCCCTTAGGGATTGGAGATAGGGCTTAGGTATGTTTGACAAAAGTGTTCAGGGGGAAAAAATAATGGGGGCCGGTCTCACATTTGACCCCTCTAGGAGCAAAACCAGGGGAGTTTTGGGCCTTTTTGTGGATTTTTTCCCCTCTACGCCCAACTTTGACCCCGATGAGCGACCCCTAGATCCTATCCGATCTGCCCCATTTTTTTGGCCCATGCATTTTTTTTACGAACCTCACAAAATAAGCGGTTCTAGCGTGTCGAAATCGGAAACTCGTGCACTATCCCACCCCTAATCAGCATGTCCGAAATATATAGAAATGATGGTCGTAACTCTTGTTTATTTTTTAGTGTTCCGCAGTGTTATTATTGGATAATTAATTGTATTTTTCAAGTATTTTTACCAAATTATTTGAATCGATATAAATAATTGCAAAATATGACCTTTAAATTAAAAAAATAGGAAAAATTTCGGGTGTACTTATTATTATGATCACCTGCTGGAAGCACTTTATATAAACCGTTAACTGGCAAACAATAAATAAAGATGGACTTGCCATGCTTTGATATATAATATCTTTGCCGCATCGAATACTAAAAAAAAAAAAACACATTTGCTTATTAAAAAATATCTCAATTTGGCAGTTATTGGCATTTCAAAAATAATTAAGGTGGTGTACCTATTATTATGATCATGAGTGTATGTTTACAAGATAATTTTTGTCTGCTTTGTACACTTAAGTATTATAGTTTTATAATTATTTAAGTTATTTTTTATCCACGCCCTTAAAAGAGGGGCGGGGCAAAAAAAGAGACATTTTTTAAACCCCTGGGTCCAAGCTCAGGACTATAAACTTCTACGAACATAAAAATGTCTCATTTGGTTCACAAAAATACAAAAAAAAAAATTAGCATTTTTTGGAGGTTGGCTTAGTTCTTCAAGGGGTCTTCCCCCTGGTCCGATTTGGCCCATTTCCGAACCTTACCTGCCTAGGACCATAATACATATTTATGGCAAACTTGAGGGGTCTAGCTCTTTAATTTTGGACTGCATCGTGTTAACTACAGACGGACGGACGGACATCACTAGAATGTCTTAGAATCGAGCAATGATCAATAATATATGGGGCATTCCAGGCCAAATCACTCACTTTTAGACCCGACCCCTTTCGATTTAATTTATTTTTGGATAAGTTTTAGTTCTTATTAAATGTATCTTGGACACCAATTTTCAGCCTTTTATTCCAAGATGGTGTTGAGTAATCAATTTTTCAAAATGGCGATTTTTTCAAAAAAATGAAAAAATGAAAATTTTTAATTAATTTTGACCAGTTAAAAATATAGATATCTTAAAAAAAGTTGGACAACGTTTTGTTGGTATTTAAATGTAGTTTTAGAAAAAAATATTAAAAAAATTATTCGAAGTAATTATCACTTATTTTTTAACGTTTAAAAATTAAAATCGACTTTTTGAAAAAGTCCGAAACCTTCGATTTTTTTGTAAAAAACTAAAAAAATTCTACTCTAAATTACGCAACTTTTAAGCCATAATTCGAGATGTGATCATAATTCTTTCTATTTTTTTTTTTTTAAATTTTAAAAATTGGACCTTTTATTTTTTGGCTCTGATTTATTTTATATGGTGCTCCAAAAAAAATAAATTGGTAGATATTGACCCTACCTTACCCTAGATATATTTATTTCGAGGTAAAAATACGTCTCACAAAAATTTAGAACGATCGGAAAGGGGTAAGGCGTTTAGCATGGTCCTTAAAGTTTAAAAAACGTATTACAAGGAAAAATATGAATTTTTTTCTGTTTTCGCAATATTTTTGGTATTTTAAGTTAAATTTTATTTCAAGCAATTACAGAATTATGATGTAGAGTAAAATTCCTTTCAAATAAGGTACTAAAAACTAAAATCGGTTGAAAATCAGCCAAGTTATTACAACTTCCCCAGGCATCTAACGTATGGCAGAACACTTGATTAAGCAATATAATACGATTTTGGAAATTCATTGAAATTTTTTTTTTTTTTATTCTTCAAGTTCAAATGTAATTAGATGATAAGTATTTTTCATATTGTGTTTTGCAAACATTTTTTAAATTAGTGCTAAAAATGCCTGCATTTTCAACACCCTTTTGAAATCTCTATTTTAAAAAAAAAATTATTTTTTTTGTTTTAAAATTTGGAAAAGCCAAAAAAATATTACACTGAAACATGAATAATGAGAAAATGTTATTACAGTAGAAAATTTCAATAAATTTAAAAAAGGGACTCGTATTTTTTAATCAAGTTGTATGGCACACGCTTTTTTTTTTTTTTTTTTCGTTCAACTGTTGACAAGTGTGGACGTGTTTTAATTTATATCCGTGCTATTATTTGAATTTTTTGAAATTGTTCGTAATAGGTATTTTTGTAATATTTTCATGACCACATCCAGGAAAATGAAAATATGGACACAAATGATACACTGGTCTTAGGGTTGCGACCTTGAAGTCCGGCCTTGATTCTGGTAGGGGTGCTCAGCCTAATATTGGTGGTAAAAAGAAAAAGAAACTTAAGCCATCAAAGGTCAGGCACAACCAGAGAAGGCTTTGTTTGAAAATAATTAACAGACTAAGCCAACTCGATGGAACGAAGCTCTCCGAACGTGAGAGGGCGTCGCTATCATGGGCGAAAGGAGTCATTGAAGAACAGGACAAACTTTCGGCAATGCGCGCATCTGACAAACAGAGCGCTGTTTCGGCCTCGTCATTGATAACACGGAGGATGAAGCCAATAACACGGTGGTGGAAAGGATGGTGGAAATAAAACAAGATGTTGCAGCCTCAGTTGCACTCTTGCTGCGCCTGACGACAGGAGCAGTTGACTTGGTTTTTATCCAAGAGCCCTGGGTGCGGGGTGGCAGGGTTTGCGGATTGAAGACCCCTGGGTTTAAGTTGGTGGTTGCCAAAGGTGAGGGCTCACCAAGAGCCTGCATCTTGGCAAAAAATGGCTTAAATATATTCTTTTTATCAACTTTTAGTGATATGGATGTTACAGCGGCTAGCTTAGAGCTTCATGGGAAGTCTATTTGGCTCGCCTCTGCGTATTTTCCTAAACCGGGGTCAATACCCCCGGAGAAGGTTGTCGGTCTAATTCGGGAGTCTGAATCTAGGGGACACCAGTTAGTAGTGTGTTGTGATGCTAATGCACATCATTCGATATGGGGTAGTACAGACACAAATGATAGAGGCGAATCACTTTTGGAGTTTTTGTTAAGCACTAGCCTGTATATTTGTAACAAGGGTGGTGAACCAACTTTCGTTACAAGTACGCGGCAAGAGGTTCTTGACGTAACACTTGTATCAGATACATTGTCTGATAGAATTGATGACTGGAGAGTTTTGGAAGAGCATTCTTTCTCAGATCATCGCTACATTGAATTTTTACTCAGGGAGCGTACCCCGGTTGAGACAGTCTCTAGAAATCTGAGGAGAACAAACTGGGTGAAATATAGGGAGACTTTTTCTTTGCTTTTGGATGAAGTACCCTTATCTGAACCGCATAGTTTGGCGGAAATTGACTGTCTGGTTGACCATATAACAAATGTTTGTAATAGGTGCCTGGATGCGTCTTGCCCTTCTGCAAAGCCTAGAGGGAAAAAAAAGCCACCTTGGTGGTCAAATGAGTTGCAGACGAGCAGAGATTCCTGCAGAAAGCTCTTTAATAAGGCTAAATTTTCAAGAGCGGACGAGGACTGGTCTGCATACAGGCTGCAACTTAAGAGTTATAAAAAGATGATCAGAAATGCAAAATGTGATTCTTGGAAAAACTTCTGTGGAAACATAGAAGACGTTTCTGAGGCATCCAGGCTGCGCAAGGTTCTGGCTTCTTCTCCTTGCACCCTGGGATACCTGAAAGATCCTAATGGGGTGTGGTCTTCCTCCAGTGGAGAGTCGCTGGATCTCCTTTTAAACACGAATTTTCCGGGCAATTCCATGACGCCGTTTCAAGCTTTGGAACGTTCTGACGCCCAAGCATCTGAAATTGCTTCGGAAATAATAAATATACCAACATTAATCTGGGCGATAAAAAGCTTCAGGCCCTATAAATCCCCGGGACCTGATGGTATAATCCCGGCTGAGTTGCAGCAAGTGTCGGACTATATAGCCCCGTTGCTGTATAATCTATACACAGCATGCATCAACTGGTCGTATATTCCTTTAAAATGGAGGGATACCAGAGTCGTATTTATCCCGAAGGCTGGGAAAAGTTCCCACACAGCTCCGAAGGATTTCAGACCAATTAGTCTGTCTTCTTTTTTGTTAAAGACAATGGAACGAATGATAGACTCATATTTGCGTAGAGTGATTGACCCGAGGTTGCTTTCGACAAAGCAACATGCATACAGCAAGGGACGATCAACGGAAACAGCTCTTCATGAGCTCGTTGGTACCATCGAGAGATCGCTTTCGGTAAAGGAGTACACTATGGTGGCCTTTCTTGATATTGAGGGGGCTTTTAATAATGTCATCCCAGAATCGATAATATTGGCATTGTTTGGTCTGGGAGTAAAGCGTGAAATCGTTTTAATGGTGGAAAGCCTACTTGCCAGTAGACGTATAACGTCTGAATTGGGAGCGTCCGTCATATCTCGATTTGTCAATAGGGGCACACCACAAGGAGGTGTTCTTTCGCCGCTTCTTTGGAACCTGGCACTGAATTCAATGCTACTATCTCTAGAAGCACGTGGTTGTCATGTTGTCGCATATGCTGACGATGTCGCGATAGCGGTAAAGGGGAAGCATCTACCAACATTGCGGGACATTCTTCAGGGTTCTCTGAAAGATCTGTCTAAATGGGCAAGAGACTGTGGTCTAGGAGTTAATCCTAGTAAAACAGAGCTTGTTTTATTTACAAGGAAAATTAAGATTCCTGCTTTCGATCCTATTTCTCTGGACGGTACTGAAATCACCTTCTCAGATGGAGCCAAGTATCTTGGAGTATTTCTAGATAGGAAGCTGAATTTCAGGCGTAATATTGAGGAACGGGTGAGAAAAGCAACGATTGCTTTGTATTCCTGTAAAAGGGCCATAGGAAAACGATGGGGTTTTAGCCCTCAAGTCGTTCATTGGATCTATACAGCAGTGGTGCGTCCAATTTTGCTGTATGGAATCATTGTCTGGTGGCCTGCTTTAGAAACAAAAGCGAACTGTGTCTTTATCACGAAGGTACAGAGAATGGCGTCAATGTGCATCACACTAAGAAAAAAAAATATTAAAATCAAACAGAAACAACTTTAAATTAAATATAAAACAGTGACGAAATAGAACAAAGTTTGTTTTTATTTAATTTAAATATGTTTCTAGTTGTTTTTAACATGACAAGATTGGTAGACAACATTTTAAAATTAAGATGTAACAATATTGTTTTAAAATTGGCCATGCTAAATTTAAATATGCAACAAATTTTAATTTAAAGTTGACCAATATTAATTTTAATATGCGACATTTTTTTCTTTTGCAGCTTTTTACTTACCTAAAAACCATGAAACTTAAAATAAAACAATACTCATTTTTGTTTTAGTTTTTATTAAATTATTTTTACAATATTTTTTAATAACACAGCAAAAAAATTAACACTACTCTAATTGTACATCTAAGGTAGAATTACATCCAAGGCTTTGGCTTTAAATATTGCTTGTTGGCTTTATTTTTTGCTATACATAAAAAATCAAAGCCAAAGCCTTGGATGTACTTCTACCCTAAATGTAGCACTACATCTAATTACAACAAATGTAATTAAATACCAAAAATAAAAAATAAACACACTTAAATTAATACTATATACCATATATAATAAACTAAAGTTAGAAGTTTTAATTTTCTGCCAAATACATAGATAGACTAGCTTACCATCCCGGTACTTCGTTACCGGTTGTATTGAATACCGGATAATAGAAGGATCAGGATTACTCTATCGATTTCAAACAAATTTCCCTACGTAGTCTTTGTTTTATCCACTTGTTCCCTGTTCTATTCAATTTTGTTCCCCGTTCTACTTCATTTCATTTCCAATTCCATCTCCTTCTAAGGTCATTATTATAGGAACAAAAAAAGTACCAAAAGTACACTTTATTACCCCCATTAGAAACGGAATTTCCAAAAAGTACCTCATTCAGAATGTTTTTTCTTCACCGAAGGATACTATAATCCATATTTCAATTATCTATCATTGTTTCAGCAAATATTAAAAGTACTTTTTATCCCCGTTAAGAAACGGAATTTCCAAAAAGTACTTTTCCCAATCTTTTTTTTCACCGAAGGATTCAACATTCCAAATTATTAAGAAACGGGATTTCCAAAAAGTACTTTTGCCAATCTTTTTTTTCACCGAAGGATTCTACATTCCAAATTTTATGTTTCTGGAACCATTATATCAGGAAATAAATAAGTACACTTTTTTACCCCTTTTAACCCCTTTAATTTCCGAGAGGCGAACCATTTCCAGTTTCAAGTTTCTTTGATAATAATCAAGTTTCTTTGATAATTTCAGGAAATAAAAAAGTACCAAAATTGTACTTTCGGTACTTTTAAAAAAGGTACTTTTTATAAAAGGTACTTTTTATAAAATGTCCTTTTTATAAATGGTACTTTTTATAAAAGGTACTTTTAATAAAACGTACTTTTTATAAAAGGTACTTTTTATAAAAGGTACTTTTTATAAAAGGTACTTTTTATAAAAGGTACTTTTTATAAAAGGTACTTTTTATAAAAGGTACTTTTTATAAAAGGTACTTTTTATAAAAGGTACTTTTTATAAAAGGTACTTTTTATAAAAGGTACTTTTTATAAAAGGTACTTTTTATAAAAGGTACTTTTTATAAAAGGTACTTTTTATAAAAGGTACTTTTTATAAAAGGTACTTTTTATAAAAGGTACTTTTTAAAAAAGGTACTTTTTATAAAAGGTACTTTTTATAAAAGGTACTTTTTATAAAAGGTACTTTTTATAAAAGGTACTTTTTATAAAAGGTACTTTTTATAAAAGGTACTTTTTATAAAAGGAACTTTTTATAAAGGGTACTTTTTATAAAAGGTACTTTTTATAAAAGGTACTTTTTATAAAAGGTACTTTTTATAAAAGGTACTTTTTATAAAAGGTACTTTTTATAAAAGGTACTTTTTATAAAAGATACTTTTTATAAAAGGTCCTTTTTATAAAAGGTACTTTTTATAAAAGGTACTTTTTATAAAAGGTACTTTTTATAAAAGGTACTTTTTATAAAAGGTACTTTTTATGAAAAGTACTTTTTATGAAAGGTTCTTTTTATAAATAGAACTTTTGATAAAATGTACCATTACCCCCGTAGAGTCAACCATGGCAAAAACATAGCCTTGGTGAATATTTTTTCCGGGGAAGTATCTACATTGCAAATTTTAAGTTTCTATGACCATTATTTAAGAAAATATAAAGGGTACCAAAAGTACAGTTTTTTACCCTTTTTACCCCCTTAGAATCAACATTGGCAAAAATCCAGTTTTTGTATATCTATATTCCGGGAGCTGAACCTACATTCCAAATTTCAAGTCTCTAGGACCATTATTTAAGGAAACATAAAAGGTACCAAAGGTACATTTTTTTACCCTTTTTACCCCCTTAGAATCAACATTGGCAAAAATCCAGCCTTAGTGGATCTATATTCCGGGAGGTTAAAATACAGTCCAAATTTCAAGTTTCTGTGACCATTACTTCAGGAGATATAAAAAGTACAAAAAGTACAGTTTTGTACCCTTTTTACCCCCTTAGAATCAACACTGGCAAAAATCCAGCCTTAGTAGATCTATATTCCGGGAGGTTAACATACAGTCCAAATTTCAAGTCTCTGTGACCATTATTTCGGGAGATATAAAAAGTACCAAAAGTACAGTTTTTTACCCTTTTTACCCCCTTAGAATCAACATTGGCAAAAATCCAGCCTTAGTGGATCTATATTCCGGGAGGTGAACATACAGTCCAAATTTCAAGTCTCTATGACCATTATTTCAGGAGATATAAAAAGTACCAAAAGTACAGTTTTTTACACTTTTTACCCCCTTAGAATCAACATTGGCAAAAATCCAGCCTTAGTGGATCTATATTCCGGGGGGTGGACCTACAGTCCAAATTTCAAGTCTCTAGCTTCAGCGGTTTGGGCTGGGCGATGATGAATGAGTATATCAGTCAGTCAGTCAGTCAGTCAGTCAGTCAGTCAGTCAGTCACGTTACTCTTTTATATATATAGATACATCCCCTCCTCGTCTTCTTTGTCTTTATTTTTTTCACTTGGTTTTTTACTTTTTTTTCTGTTTTATTTTTGTTTTTATTGTAAATAATATTCTTTTTCACTTTAGTTTTTTAATTTTTAATTTCACTTTAGTTAATTTAATTAATTTCACTTAAAACTCGTCACATTTAGAGATGTGAAAAATGTGCGTCTTTTTTTTAATGAAAAAATATTTTAACATTGTATCTACTTAAAATAAAATTGCCCAACTTTACTATATTTCTTGAAAAAAAAACTTTAAACGTCAAAAAACAAAATTGTTCAACTTTAAAATAACCACGAAAAATATTGTTTTTAATACAAATATTTGAATAAGATTTTTTTAAATTTTTAACGACATTTAATGACAGCATATTAAATTTAAAGTGATCAATTTTAAATTAAAATTGTATGCAATTTTAAAACAAACATATTTTGCTTAAATCAATCAAAAACAATATTAAAATTAAAATTTTTCCAAAAATATGTAGCATACTTAAAATAAACATGAAAATATTTGATTTAAATATGTTTTTTTCCCTCAGTGCACTGGTGCTCTTCGTACTACACCTACGGCTGCATTAGAAATCCTCCTTCACCTGATACCCTTGGACATATTGGGTAGGCAGTATGCAGCTGCGTCGGCAATTCGACTTAATAGCACGCTGCAATGGAGGAGCAGCGATTGTGGCCATAGCGCGATCTTGAAAAAGATAACAATACCACAAAATGTGGATTGTGCTCCCTCTTTGAGTCTTTTTGAGCGCCACTTTACCACTATGATACCATCCAGGGAGTCTTGGATGGGGGATACTCCGGGAAGAGGAGCTACCATAAATTTTTACACAGATGGATCGAGGCTGCACGAACAAGTGGGCTTTGGGGTCTATTCGGAAGAGCTTGTATTGAGCCTGGCTCGTAGATTGCCAGATCATTGCAGTGTTTACCAGGCAGAGATGCTGGCAATAAAGGAAGTGGCTGACTGGTTGAGCTGCAATGTCTTGTCTACAACCGCAGTCAACATCTATACTGACAGTCAAGCCGCGGTCAAGTCCCTGGATTCAATGTTTCTGAAAACAAGATCTGCCCTTAACTGCCGCACGCCTTTAAATGAGATGGCCAAGCAGTTTAACATACGACTCATATGGGTCCCAGGGCACAGAGACATTCCAGGGAATTGCAAAGCCGATGAGCTTGCAAGACTAGGAACTACCTTACAGGTTCCAACAGAATTGGAATGTGTTGGTATGCCTCTAGAAACTTGCAAGCAAAACCTACGGCTTTGTTCAGCGACGGAGACTAATCAAAGATGGGCAAATGGATGGACGTGTAAAACAACACGACTGATTTGGCCTTCTCTTAATCAGGGGCGCACAAGTGAGCTGATATCGCTTCCAAGAGGAGAGATTTCGACGGTGGTTTCTATAATTACCGGACACTGTCTTATAGGGAAGCACGCAGAGCGGTTAAATGTGCCGTCGAATGACTTTTGCCGAAGTTGCATGGATGAAGAGGAGTTGGAAACTATCGAACACTTTATTTGCCATTGCCCGGCACTTTCTGGTCAGCGACTTGCTTCACTGGGATCTAGGGAGCTGTACGATCTTTCTGATTTGTCGGATGTCAAAATTCAACATCTAAGGAGTTTCATAAGAAGCTCAAACTGGTTTAACGACAGGGACTAGTAGGGAAACCTATTACGATCCCGTGGTATCACAATGGACCTCAGAGTCTACGTGTGTTGACGTAAAACGTCAGCAGCCACTTACAACCTAACCTAACCTAACATATGGCACACGCTAGATGCCTGGGGAAGTTGTAATAACTTGGCTGATTTTCAACCGATTTTAGTTTTTAGTACCTTATTTGAAAGGCATTTTACTCCACATCATAATTCTGTAATCACTTGAATTAAAACTTAACTTAAAGTACCAAAAAAATTGCGAAAACAGAAAAAAAATCATATTTTTCCTTGTAATCCGTTTTTTAAACTTCAAGGACCATGCTAAACGCCTTACACATGTCCGATCGTCCTAAATTTTTGTGAGACGTATATTTACCTCCAAAGGAATATATTTAAATATATTTCATATAAAATAAATCAGAGCCAAAACATAAAAGGTGCAATTTTAAAAATTAAAAAAAAATTAGAAAGAATTGTAATCACATCTCGAGTTATGGCTTAAAAGTTGCGTAATTTAGAGTACAATTTTTATAGTTTTTTACAAAAAAATCGAAGGTTTCGGACTTTTTCAAAAAGTCGATTTTAATTTTTAAACGTCAAAAAATAAGTGATAATTACTTCGAATAATTTTTTCATATTTTTTTTTTAAAACTACATTTAAATACCAACAAAACGTTGTCCAACTTTTTTTAAAATATCTATATTTTTAACTGGTCAAAATTAATTAAAAATTTTAATTTTTAAATTTTTTGGAGAAAATCGCCATTTTGAAAATGATGATTTTGATTACTCAACACCATCTTGGAATAAAAGGCTGAAAATTGGTGTCCAAGTTGCATTTAATAAGGACTAAAACATATCCAAAAATAAAATAAATCGAAAGGGGTCGGGTCTAAAAGTGAGTGATTTGGCTTGGAATGCCCCATATATACTTTATGGGGTCCCCGACCGATATTTCGATGCGTTGTATACCCCCATACTGTAGTTGGAGGGTATAAAAATATTGAAACTTAAACGAAATCCTTTTATTTTCCATTACACAAATTCAAAAAAATTCAAATATTTTTAAGCATAAATAATGTAGTGTGAACTGCAGTCATTTATGCCGAAAAAAATATTTTTATTTCGCTTTGAAAATTCGTAAATATTATTGTTTTAAAATTTGTGAAAAGAACTTACTATGGAGGAAAAGTTAGGTTAGTGTAGTGTTTATAAAAAACCGACATTTTGGAAAACCGGTTTATCGGTTAACCGAAAATCAGATTTTTCGGTTAACCGGTTTTCTCGGTTAAACCGGAATAAAAAAACCGGTTAACCGGTTTTTTTTTTCTTTAACTGAAAAAAAACAAAAAGTAGTTGAAAATATCTTATTTTTATTAAATAATAAAGCGAATATAGCTTAAGTTAACATATTTGTTTCAGCAAGGTTTGCAACTGTTTCGCTTTAAAAAAGCGGTATTATAATGTTTTTTAATTGACCATATTCACTAGTACTTTAATTTAATTTGTATTGGTTTTATTTAGAATAATACATCTATTCGTTATAAGTAAATTGCAGTTCCGAATTTTATTTTTATTTTCTTTTATTGACATTTTCGCCATTAACAGAAATTTTAGTATCTGGTAAACAGTCTTTTACTAAGTTTTTAATGAAATGTTCAAAAAAACGCTTACAACAGTGAGTATTTTAAATTTTTATCAGTTTCGGAATAAAATTCCTATTTAAAAAATTGTTTCTTGAAGACAAACAATATTTTAACGTTCTTTCTCGCGGATTTTTATGTGTTTTCAACGAAATTTTGAAAATATCATAAAAAAATAAGTGTAAACCCTTAATATTTGCGAAAATATTCCGTCTTGAATGCATTTAAAAAACCGGTTAACCGACAGAAAAAACCGGTTTTCGGTGCACCGGAAATTTTCAATTCCGGTTAACCGGTTTGCAAAAAAACCGAAATTTTAGGAAAAAACCGGTTTTTCGGTTAACCGGTTAACCGGTTTATAAACACTAGGTTAGTGGATATTACCTTTTATAAATTTACCTTGGTTTGCATTATATATTTTTAAAGCTATCATATTTAGTGAAGCATTTAAGCGGTGGATGCTCACTAAAATTTTTATAAATTAATAAATGACAATTTAAGCGGGGGCTATTTAATTGTGAATATTGTGATGCCTGGTTATACTATCATTAATTTACAAGGAAGGTTTTTCAGAGGGCACCCACCGATTGTCCTGAAACTTGCATACAGGGCTGCCATATTTGCCGATTTATCGGCATTTTGCCGATTTTTTGCCTCAAAATTATCAAAGTGCCGATTTGCCGATTTTTGCTCCAAAAATGCCGATTTTTTGATCAACTCAAAAACACGGTCGCTTTTTATACTTTTTTTTGGTTTCCTGCTATAAATTGGATAAATTTACGAAAATTGCTCAGTTATACCTAAAATTATTGGAAATCTATACAATTTATAGTAGTATATAATTTGAATTTGTAGAAATTTACCCAATTTATAGTAGGAAACTGGAATATTTTTTTAAAGTGTATGTATATAAGTTTGTGATTCCGTTTGTAATACCTCGAAATATAGGTCTAGAACCCAATAAAGTATATTCGTCGAACTGTATTCAATAAATGCCAATTCGAAAAAGCTTACTGTTCAGGAGACCTAAAAAACTAGTTATTTCGCATATTATTATAACAAAATACAATGTACCTTCCATAAGATGGTTTAAATATTCTAAATAATTTTTACATATGCCAAAAATTTTATATTTTGCACTTGTTTGCGTATTTTTCAGAGTTGGCATTTATTACTATGACAAAAAACAAATATTTTTTTAAAGTTGGCATATATTGTCGGAAAATGAAAATACATTTTTTTTGAAAAATTTTTATAATTTTTTTTTTGGTTTTTGTTATCCTTAGTACGGTAATTGCAAAAACTAAAAAAAAAAAATAAAATCTTTGCATATTTTTAAAAGTTACTAGCTCCGAAAGCCTTTTAATCTCATGGTGGTCAACTTTGGCACTCTGTAACTCACGCTGTATTGTAATAGGGTCACTCCAAACTAGCTATTTTGAGAGCTTATATCATTGACTTTATTTGCCCCATGCATAATGTTTCAATCTGATAAATAGTTTGTAAGTTACATAAATATAAGCAATTTTTTTTTTTTTTTGCAAACACTATTTACCGATAACTTCAAAATGAGAATATCTCGCGAACCAGTCATTAGATATCAAAATCTTTACAAGATTCGTGTTCAGCATGGCAAATGCAATAAGAAATGTGATATAATTTTTTGAAAAAATTTTTTTGAAAAATTTTTGGAAATTTACAATGGGAGTTGGCATTTATTTTCACCAAAAAAATATATACTTTGAGTTAGCAGAATAACAAAAATGGATGCAAAACGACAACAACTTATTTTTTGGCTCTGAAATTTTTATGACAGATAGGTATTACATATGGGAGCTATTTGCCATCGGAAACTCATTTCGGTCAAATTTGAGTTGGCATATTTTGAATATAGGTTCACGATATATATTCATGATCCTAAATCAATTTAAAGTCAACCTATCGATATCCGTCCAACTGTCTGTAGAAAACACATTTTTTTCTCTTATCATTGGGTAAAAAAAATTGCCTGTGGGTCTCTTTTTTATCTTAAAAAACGGAAAATCTGAAAAGGAATATTTTTGATTTTTTTGCTGAAAATATTAGGACATTACTGAAAAATCATTTTTATGATAGGCGCCCCAGTAGGCTAGTTGGTAGCGTGCTAGCCTATGAGTCTGGGGGTCGTGGGTTCGATTCCCATCAGAGGCCTTGGTCTGATTCGCTACAACGAGACGAAAGTCATTGTTACCAGTTCTTGGTTAGGTAAAATTAGTATGTAATTTGTAATTATATGATAATTCTTAATAAAATAAAAAAATAAAAATTTTTATGATAATCGAAATTTTTTTGGTCTGTAAAAATTTAAATTTTTTTTTTTTTTGCGAAAAAAAATTTATAAATTTTGTAGTGACCAAAAATGGTTATTTCTGATTGACTTTTATGTTATTAGATATATTATATGCATATATTAATGCTAAATTGTTCTCTTTTGTTATTATTTGTCAATAGAAATGTAATTTATTGTATTTAAAACGGTTATTTTTCATTTGCCGATTTTTTGCCGATTTTTTTAAATTGAAGTGCCGATAATGCCGATTTTTTTTGGAAAATATGCCGATTTTTCATCAAAATCATCTGGCACCCCTGCTTGCATATGGAAATGAGAAGAGAACAATAAGAGTTTTCTGTTTTTTTTAGCTGCCCAATCTCAAATTTGAAAAAGGGTTGCCACCTTATGAAAAAATGTATTCTTTCGGAAAAATACGAACTTGTCGGAATTTCCCCAAACCCAAAAATACGGGTCAGCTTAATTTAAATATAGATTAATATATATCAGGTTTGTTTAATTTTTATTAATAATAAAAATTAGTTATTTATTCGATGAATGAAATGAATGCAATGAAATAATGTTTATTTCAGTTCGAGGCCAATTTCCCCATTATGAATAACCATAACAAGTACTTATGTTAACTCCACTTTCTTTATTAGGATATTCTCCCATTAAATACTCGATAGAGTTTCTTGCTTTCAAAAAATTTGGCAATTTTCAGGAATGAATTGACGATCGTTTCGGGGGATTTCCAGTTCCCCCATCATCAGAATTCTTTAGAAAATTAGGTAATACTGTTAGTGTCCAAACATCAAATATTCATATTCGTATTTATTTCAACCTAATGAGAAAGAAATAAAGAAGAACAATGATTTCGAAATTTGACCAGTATACCAAACCAATTTGATGTTTGGACACTAACAGTATTACCTAATTTTCTAAAGAATGGGGATTTGTGAGTACAAAATACGTTTACCTGCCAAATTTCGAAAGGATATCTATAATAATACGGTTATTATAGTCATTTGAGCCAAAAATAAAGAGGACCTTTGTATGGGGGCTAGGTCTAAACATGGACCGATTTTTTCCAATTTCAATAGGCTTCGTTCTTGGGTCAAGATAGGCTTAAGTTTCAAATTTAAAGTAAATTGGTTAAGAATTGCGACCTGTATCGTGTTTACACCGTTTACATGGACAGACAGACGGACGGCAGACATCACTAGATGGACTCAGAAAGTGATTCTGAGTCGATCGGTATACTTGAAAGAGGGTCTAGGACCAATATTTCGGGTAGTTACAAACATCAGCACAAAATCGTTATAACCTGTACCACAGTGTGGTGTAGGGTATAAAAATTTCAAATATCTGTGAAATTACACCGAAAAAATTTCCCAGTTGCCCAGTTACAAAATTTCCCAGTTAAAATCGAATTAAACAAAAATAACTGGGATAGATACCAACAACTAATTTTTCAGTTAACGATACCTGTACTTTAGTTACCCTGTGTTTTAAATTGTCAATAAAAAAAAAAACATTCAAAGCAAATAAAAATACAAAAAGGAAGTAAAATTTTTTTGGTAATATTTTTTATCAAATATTTTAATTTGTTCATTATTTTGCAGATAAACCTTCAGAGGGTTAATTAAAGTGAAGAAAATCAAAATTTTATATAAGGAAAATAACGATATAGAAAAAGCGAACAGGATAAAAAAAGATAAAACGATGGTTTCAAATTGTTTTATAAAAAAGTGTGATATTAATGTAATGTTTTACCGGTTTTTTAAATACAAATTTTTGAAATATTTAATGTATAAATTAAGTTGAAATCCTAATAAAATGTTCAAAATGCATTTATAAGCTTGAATTTATTAAAACAAAAACAAATAATTCATAAAAATAGAATGACAAAAAATTTCGTTCAGTTAGTTTTAACTGAGAAGCAAATTTATTACAATTTAACTAACAAGGTCGTTGGCAGTAACTGGAAACTCAGTTAAATTGTTAGCTTTCAAAAAAATTAGTTACTTTCTACTTATTTTATTAACTGGGGCTCAGTTAGGTGTATTTTAACTGGGAATTAGTTAAAAAATTAGTCGCCAGTAACTGGGAAATTTTTTGGGTGTAAGATTAAGGCCTATTCACACCTGAGGTGAAATCTCGTTCGAACTAGATTTCGACATTTCGCCCAAAAAAAATATTTTTAATTTTTTGACAATTTTGTTTTTGGAGAAATAACATTTTGAGACCTATCATTTTGGGATATATGTCGCAGCTCGGGCGATATGACATTTACGGTTTTCCGTACGCCGTCGCCGGCGTACGGGCATAGCGCCCAAGGTCTTATCGCCCAAAACCGTAAATGTCATATCGTCAAAGCTGCGACATATAGCCCAAAATGATAGGTCTAAAAATGTTATTTCTCCCAAAACAAAATTGTCAAAAGATCCAAAATATTTTTTTTTGGGCGAAATGTCGAAATTACGACTTCTGTGATTTGTTTTTTTGTAATAAAGGTTTTCTGCGTAGCCGGTCTTCGGCCGGGCTTAGGGATTACATACTCCATGCGTTAATCCCACCCTCTCTGTAAACCAAAGCTATTTTGGTTATCAGACCTTTTTGATGCATAACAAAGTTGGTAGTTTAATGGCCTGCTACCCTAGAAAACTTTACTTTGCGGAGAGGGTGGGTTTAATGCATGGAGTTCGTAATACCTAAGACCGGCCGAAGACCGGCTTTGCATAAAAACTTTAAAATATTGTGTTAAAAAAAAAAACAATATTGCTGAGTTTTATGATTAGTTTTTTGGGTGCTATGACATTTTATAAATTCAACATTTTGATATTTGGGTAATATTATATTTTTGATATTTTATAATAATTTAAAGAAAATTGTTAAAATACCCAAAAATAATGGCCATATCGTCCAAAAAATTTTGCAACAACGACTAACACACATTTTTTTTGGGTGGAATGAGTTTTCTAAATTGGGCGATATGCACTTGGGCGCTATGTCCGTACGCCGTTGGCGATACTATGGACAACAAATTGGCTCCGTTTTGCTCTATCTTGGTTAGTTTTTTTAAGTTTTTTATGCAATGAATGAATAAGCCATTCAATTTTTCAAATTGAATGAAAAGAAAATCGATTGCATTCGCAAGTGAATGTATTCGATTTTTGAAAATCGAATGAAAAATAAATCGAATGCATTCGATATTTATAAATCGAATGAGTCTAAAGTGAACTCATTCAATTTGCTAAATTTTTTTTTTTTTTTTGACCAACACTCAGGGGATGCCCCCTATAAATGCTTTGCATTATGTTGAAATCAGGAAATATAGGTATGGGAAGGAGGAAAGAGGGAGTAGTATTTGTTAATATTTGACTTGAATTTGTAGATGTTAAAAGTGTCGGGAAAGACATATGCGGGAAGTCTGTTCCACATACGAATCGTTCGGCCAAAGAAAGAATTTTCTCTATAGTGTGTGGTGCGTTCTGCTGTCCAATCAACGACAAACGGGTGAGCTCTGCTAGAAAGGCGCGTACTACGACCAAATACACGTCTATCCGGAATGAGGTCACCTATCTCAGCAGAACATTCTCCGTGGAAGTATCTTTAGAACAAAGACACACAACCAACACTTCTACGATGCTCTAAGGAGTTGATGGAATCAGATATCCGATCGTCCCCTATAAGTAAAAGCGCCCTTTTCTGTACCCGGTCCAGTAGCTCCAATGAAGATATTGAAGCACCAGCCCATACATGGGAATTGTATTCCATTTTGGGACGGATATAGGTGGTATAGACGGTCAAGAGATCAGATGGTGTGAAGTATCTTCTACTACGTTTTAAAAACCCTAAACATTTAAATGCATTCTTTGCTACACACAGAAAACGGATTCGTTGTGCCAACCAAATTTAGAACCAACCAAATTTTTGTAGTCCAGCCAACTATCACTTTTATTAGTTGTGATTACTAATAATTTCATTCCGATCTACCGAATTCCAATTTATTTAATTGGTAAGAAATGGTTGTTATGACCGATATTATAGCACCACAACTAAAATATTTTACTAATATGCTACTTCAACCGTAAAATAAAAATACAAAGTTCATGTTTTTTTGTAATATATTTATTAAATAAGTTAATTTTACAAGAATATTTACAAAAGTTGATTTTACTTCTACAATTTTTATGAATATTTTTTATAAAAAAAATCTCAGAATCTGTGAAAAAGGTCTCAGCACCTAAAACTTTTATATAGAAAATGTGTCTCAGAATCAGAGACTTTTTCTACAGAAAAAAATTCCCAGAATCTTAGACTTTTCGAATCGAATCTTTGACTTTTTCTATAACAAATATGATTTTTCTATAGGAAAAATGTGTAAGAATCTGAAACTTTTTCGATAGCAAAAAGGTCTCAGAGTTTAAAACTTTTTCTATGAAAAAAATGTTTTAGAAACTGAGAATTTTTCTATAAAAAAAAACGCAGAGTTTGAGACTTTTTCTATAGAAGAAACGTCTCAGAATCTAGGACTCAAAACCTGAGAATTTTTCTATAGGAAAAATGGCTCAGAATCTGAAATTTTTCTACAGAAAAAATGTCTCAGAATCAGAGATTTTTTTTATAGAAAAAATGTCTCAGAATCAGAGAATTTTTCTACAGAAAAAGTGTCTAAAAATCCGAGATTTTTTGTATAGAAAGTCTTAGATTCTCAGAAACTTTTTCTAAAAAAAAAGCCTATAGAGTTTCTATTGAAAAAGTCTCAGATTCTAACACAAGTTTTCTTAAAACAAATTCTCATATTCAGAGACATTTTTCTGCTAAAAAAATCTGAGATTCTAAGACATTTTTTCTATAGAAAAATTCTCAGATTCGGAGACATTTTTTCTATAGAAAAATTCTCTGATCCTGAGACATTTTTTGCTATAGAAAAATTCTCAGATTCTGAGACATTTTTTCTATAGAAAAATTCTCAGATTTTGAGACGGTTTTTCTATAGAAAAAGTCTCAGATTCTGAGACGTTTTTTCTATAGAAAAAGTCTCAGATTCTGAGACGTTTTTTCTATAGAAAAAGTCTCAGATTCTGAGACGTTTTTTCTATAGAAAAAGTTTCAGATTCTGAGACTTTTTTCTATAGAAAAAGTCTCAGAATCTGAGACTTTTTCTATAGAAAAATTGTCTCAGAATCTGAGACTTTTTCTATAGAAAAAGTCAGATTCTGAGACAATTTTTCTATAGAAAAAGTCTCAGATTCTGAGACAATTTTTCTATAGAAAAAGTCTCAGATTCTGAGACAATTTTTCTATAGAAAAAGTCTCAGATTCTGAGACAATTTTTCTATAGAAAAAGTCTCAGATTCTGAGACAATTTTTCTATAGAAAAAGTCTCAGATTCTGAGACAATTTTTCTATAGAAAAAGTCTCAGATTCTGAGACAATTTTTCTATAGAAAAAGTCTCAGATTCTGAGACAATTTTTCTATAGAAAAAGTCTCAGATTCTGAGACAATTTTTCTATAGAAAAAGTCTCAGATTCTGAGACAATTTTTCTATAGAAAAAGTCTCAGATTCTGAGACAATTTTTCTATAGAAAAAGTCTCAGATTCTGAGACAATTTTTCTATAGAAAAAGTCTCAGATTCTGAGACAATTTTTCTATAGAAAAAGTCTCAGATTCTGAGACAATTTTTCTATAGAAAAAGTCTCAGATTCTGAGACAATTTTTCTATAGAAAAAGTCTCAGATTCTGAGACAATTTTTCTATAGAAAAAGTCTCAGATTCTGAGACAATTTTTCTATAGAAAAAGTCTCAGATTCTGAGACAATTTTTCTATAGAAAAAGTCTCAGATTCTGAGACAATTTTTCTATAGAAAAAGTCTCAGATTCTGAGACAATTTTTCTATAGAAAAAGTCTCAGATTCTGAGACAATTTTTCTATAGAAAAAGTCTCAGATTCTGAGACAATTTTTCTATAGAAAAAGTCTCAGATTCTGAGACAATTTTTCTATAGAAAAAGTCTCAGATTCTGAGACAATTTTTCTATAGAAAAAGTCTCAGATTCTGAGACAATTTTTCTATAGAAAAAGTCTCAGATTCTGAGACAATTTTTCTATAGAAAAAGTCTCAGATTCTGAGACAATTTTTCTATAGAAAAAGTCTCAGATTCTGAGACAATTTTTCTATAGAAAAAGTCTCAGATTCTGAGACAATTTTTCTATAGAAAAAGTCTCAGATTCTGAGACAATTTTTCTATAGAAAAAGTCTCAGATTCTGAGACAATTTTTCTATAGAAAAAGTCTCAGATTCTGAGACAATTTTTCTATAGAAAAAGTCTCAGATTCTGAGACAATTTTTCTATAGAAAAAGTCTCAGATTCTGAGACAATTTTTCTATAGAAAAAGTCTCAGATTCTCAGACAATTTTTCTATAGAAAAGTCTCAGATTCTGAGACAATTTTTCTATAGAAAAAGTCTCAGATTCTGAGACAATTTTTCTATAGAAAAAGTCTCAGATCCTGAGACAATTTTTCTATAGAAAAAGTCTCAGATTCTGAGACAATTTTTCTATAGAAAAAGTCTCAGATTCTGAGACAATTTTTCTATAGAAAAAGTCTCAGATTCTGAGACAATTTTTCTATAGAAAAAGTCTCAGATTCTGAGACAATTTTTCTATAGAAAAAGTCTCAGATTCTGAGACAATTTTTCTATAGAAAAAAAGGTCTCAGATTCGGAGACATTTTTTTTTAAAGAGGAAGTCTCAGACTCTGAATTTTTTTCTATTGAATATTCTGAGACATTTTGCTATTGAAAATTCTGAGATTTTGAGAAATTTGCGTTAGAATAAATTGCATTTTTTCTTATCTCTTGGTAAAATCTCAGATTCTACTTACGATATTTTCTTAAAGTAAAGTTTTTGTTCCGGAAGTTTGGCAGAAAACATGGACTCATCATTTCTAACTCCTTAGCAATATACTACCTGCAATTTTCTAACCCATTGATGTGTCATCTTTATCCGTCTTTGTTATCTTCCCCCTTTATAATAACGTTGTTTGAAAATATTCATCTTGTGAATCTCTGAAAAATAAATAGGCCATTCAATTTAAGAGTTATATTATTGTTATAAATAAACTTACCGATTTTGAACGAATTCTTCATTTGTCCATATTTGATCCTTTTTTTAAATTATTAAAGTATTTTGTAATGTATTTTTTTGAAATTTTTTTTGTAATTATTATTAATGATTAAAAATAAAATAAATTTGAATATTTTTTCTGACGTTAGTCGCAGAAAACAATTTTTGTTACAAGAGACAAATTAACGATTGTGATATCCAATTTTTGTTTTTTTAATGGTTACGTGTACTAATGGTTGCTGGAACAGTATTGGATTTTTAATATTTTGTTTATTTAACCAATGTGTGGTCAATAAGGCTTTTTTACATTTATTAATACTGTTTTTCTCAAAAACTTAAATATATAAAGACTAGGCAATAGTCAATTCTTTTTGACGTTTAAAGGTGGTGTTAGTTTTACAAATGGTATCTGGGAAAGCTGGAAATTTTGTTTACCTTTTATTTTTCGTTTAATTTTGCTGGTTGTTTTGATTAATTATATTCATTTCGTTTTTTTATTATGTATTTTTTTATTTTCAAGTGACACAACAATAATTTTCATTCATAATTTTAAAATTTTTTAATGTTTATTTTTCGTTATTCCCAAATCGTTCCCAAAAAAAAGATTGCCACCTGTAGATAACGACTTCGTTATTACTGACACTACTATTCATGAGTTACCCCTGGTTTTTCTTCCCTAGCGGTAAAAAAATAGGAAGATGAAATAAATTATGTATTTAGTAATAGAAATTTGATAATTCCAACTGAAGCCCAACTACTCTTTTTTCTGTGTGTACTTCAAAAATGTGCTTATTCCAAAGAACATCACACTGAATTTTCATGCCCAAAACGTCTAGAGCTTCCGATTCATCAATATCCGTAGTACCAATAGATAGATTAGAGGATTCCGCACCCCGAATACGCTTGTGCGTCAGAGTACAGCATTGAGTCTTCTGTGCATTGAAATCGACCCTATTCTCAAGACCCCATAAACAGATTTTCGAAAGGTCAAGGTTAAGAGAGTTATTCATATGTTGTCTCATAAGTCTAACTTCAGATTGACTCGGTCTGTGGTCAAAAGAATAAGAGTGACAGATATTGCTGTCATCCGCAAAAGAATAAATAGGGTTCACTGTCAGGTTCAGTAAGTCGTTAATAAAAACTAAAAAAAGGGATGGAGAAAGAACAGACCCCTGTGGTACACCTGCGTTTAATATGAAGTTCCTAGAAGAGAACCCATCTACAACAACACGAATAGAACGTTCACTTAGAAAGCTTGTGATAAAACGAGCAAAATCATCACCTACCCCAAATGCTCTTAACTTTGATATAAGTGCATGGTGCCAAACCCGATCAAACGCCTTGGAAATATCCAGAGCGATAACCTTACTTTCACCGAGGCGGTGAATGGATCTACTCCACTGTTCGGAGAGAAACGCCATCAGATCGCCTGTAGAACGGCCCTTACGGAATCCGTATTGACGGTCGCTCAACAGGTCATTAGACTCTAAATAGTCTACAAAATGGAAGTTCACCATACTCTCCATAACTTTTGAAAGCGTGGAACATATGGCGATTGGACGATAGTTGTCGGGGTTTGAGGCTTCCCCTTTTTTCGGGATTGGTTGAATATTGGCCACTTTCCAGCAAGACTGAAATATACCAGCGTGGTATGAAATACTGAAAAGATTTCGCAATGGACTAGCCAGCGTCGTAGAACACTTCCTCAAGACAAGTGATGGAATACCATCCGGTCCCGGAGATTTGTTCACATTGAGCTCGGCGAGAACCTTTTTGACCGCTCGTGTTCTAAAGAAAATGTTGGGCATAGAACATGATACCCTAGGTAGCACAGGTAGTGGTTGGTTACTCACAGGTAGTGAGGAGTTTTTGGCAAAAATTTCAGCCATAAGATTAGCTTTATCCATTGGGTCAGTAATAATCCGATCATCCCTTAACAGAGTTGGGATGGAAGAGGTCGTATTACTCTTGACCCGCTTGACAAACGACCAGAAGCTTTTGCCACCCTTCGGGATAGCAAGGATCTTAGCACGTAGGCGCTTTTCATACATAATCTTTTCACGCCTCAGTACCTTAGCACAATTTGACCTTGTTTGCTTACGCAGCCGTTCGGTAGTCTCATTATTATTCAACCGCCATTCCCTAAAAGCTTCCTCTCTGGACCGGATTGCTTCCCTGCAATTTGCATTAAACCAACATTTTCCATTTGGTTTAGGGGAAGTATATTTCATTGGTATAAACGATTTCATACCAAGCAATATAATGTTCACAACCATATCCGCCGCGGCATTGACATCCTTATCGAGAAAACATATCTTCCAGTTGAAGTCCCTATAGAAATTGTTTAACTCGTCCCAACGGGCTTTGTCATATAAAAAAACCGAGCGTTTGGCGACAGGAACTAGAAATCGAAATCAAATCGAATTAAGGAATGAAATCCTTCGAAGCTCTGCCCGTTAGTAACTCAAAAATTTAATTCATCATACTAGAAGTTTTTGTAAAAACCAGATAAAAACAAGCAAGAAAATTATAGTCAGACAAGACCGACCATATAATGCCCTGCACCAGTGTTTCCCGGAAAATGAATTCCAAGTCCAAATATGAACCGATTGAATCTATGTTTTGTTAGATCGTTAATAATGTCAATACATTAAACGTTTAATAAAGTAAATCTATTACAGGTTTTACCTTGTTTCATGGACAAGTCTAATAGAAACAAGTGAGAGTGTTAAATTCGGCTGTGCCGAATCTTTTATACCCTCCAACACTTAAAAAAAAAAAAAAAAAAAAAACAGGGGCGTCTTTTTTTTTTTTTTTGGGGGGGGGGGGGTAAAGTCGGTTGGAGACAACATTCCTGGATCCAACTGCAAGACTTTGAACTTCTTTTGACATAACAATGTTTCGTTTGCTAAGCAAAAGTACGAAAAACCTATAAAAAATTGATTTTTTTTAGAGGTTTTTTTAGTTCTTAAGAGGGGAACTTTTTTCCCCCTGAACCGATTGTGCCCATGTTCGAACTTAACCAGCCCAATACCATAAGACATATTCGTGCCAAATTTCAGGAGTCTAGCTCTTTTACTTTGGACTGTATCGTGTCTTCCACAGACGGACGGACGGACGGACGGACAGACGGACATCGCTAGAATGTCTTAGAATGGATCACTGATCAATAATATATATACTTTATGGGGTCCTAGACCGATATTTCGATGCGTTACACACGGAATGACAAAGTGAGTATACCCCCATACTGTGGTTGGAGGGTATAA
>CAWUER010000504.1:0-15858 GCA_963921195.1 Pegoplata infirma
TTGCTGTGTTTTTCAATAAGTGGATTTATTTTCTGATTAATCTTATTTTGTTTAAAAAAAATATTTTAACATATTTAAACAAATTTGAAATATTTTTTTCCGTAATCTACAATAAATTTGCAATTATAATCCGAAAAAATCATGAAAAAATTTGGAAAATGAAAAAAGTTATAAATAAAACAAAATTAATCCAAAATGGATTTATTAAATCCTAAAATTTAGTTGGATTTATTTTGATTTATTTATAACTTTTTTAATTTTCCAGATTTTTTTATTATTTTTTCGGATTATAATTGCTTATTTATCGTAGATTACAGAAAAAAATATTCCGAATTTGTTTTGGCATGTTAATTTATTTATTTTAAACTAAATAAGATTAATGCGAAAATAAATCCACTTATTAAAAAACACAGCAAATATCTTAAAAACTTTTCAAATTTTAAACTTTTTGAAAATAAATTTTAAATATCAAGAATCAAACAATTTTTAAAAAATGCAAATTTGTGCTATACTTAAATTAACTAAAAAAGTATAAACACTGAATTTCTGCATTTTTATCCAAATGTATGTAACTTTTAAAATTTTTAGCGGACTTTCTCTTTTTCTTTTCCTCTTATTTTCGTTGTAATAGATCTGACTGGAACTGCAAATAGAGAAACAAATTTTATATTTTTTTTTCTTTCTGAAATTAACACCCCGAGTAAAAAAGAGTTTTATAAAGCCGTGACAAATTAGATCCCAAATATGGTGGACACAATTGTTTAAAATATTATCTTCGGTTATCCTACAAGATCTGAACAGATAATGTTATATATAATATGATACGTAAAATGGGTCTATCTAGTTTTATCAGTTTGATCCGGACTGATACAATATAAAATAAATTGAGACTATAAGACATAAAAATATATGGTAAGATATGGCTGTATATAAGGAACATATTTTTGTATATAACATTACATAAAGTGCATATGATTATATATAATGTTATCCAACTTATATGACGTTATAAGGAGCAATATATGATCAGTTATAATGGTTTTAAATTATATTTAATCGTATCAGTTTTCTCCAACTGATATAATTATATAGACCCAATTCCCGTATCACATTATATGTGAGGTTATCCCGCTACACTCAAAAAAATAAACTGGTAAAACGCCTGGTAAAATGCCTTGTAATCCCGTTCTACCAATATTTAACAATTTTCCTTGTTTTTTAACAAAAAATCTTGTACTTTGCTCAAACGAGAACTACTGTTTTATTGGTAATTTTACAAGTTTATTTTCGTAATTGTATTCTACCATTTTGAAAGGTTATTTTACAAGAAAAAACTGTAATTTTACAACAAAGTTTTTATTACGAGGATTCTAGTGGAATTACAAAAAAACTGTTATTTTACAAAAATTATGTTATACGAGGATTTATGTCCCGGACATTTTTTTTGTTAAAAAATATTTAAAAAAAAAGTTGACAAAATTTTGAAAAAATTATTACGAGGATTCTAGTTAATTTACAAAAAAAAAAAAGTTATTTTACAAATATGATTTTATTACGAGGATTAATGTTGTTTAATAAAATTTTTTTTTTTTGCAAATTTACCATTTTGGTTTGTAAATTTACCATTTTTTTAAACATATTTACCATTTATTTTTGTAAGTTTACCATTTTTTTTTATTTTTCCGATTTAAAAACAATATTTTTACCAATAAAATTGGTTATTTTACCAATTTTTGGCGCATTCAAAATTACGAGGAAATCCTCGTAATTTTACGAGAATTTTACCTACGTCATATTTTACGAGAATAGCCTCGTAAAATCACGAGATTTTTTGGTAACTTTACAACGTTTTTTTTTTGAGTGTAGATCATATAATATACCCGTAGATAATTATTAAAGTAATTGTATCCGCCATATTTGGGATATAATTAGTCATGAACTTTTTTTCTTTTTTTTTACTAGGGACTACAAAAAAATTTTGTAAGTAAGTAAATTCAACTTAAACAAGTAGAAAAGTTAAATTCGACTTGGCCGAATCTATGAATACCCTCCACAATGCCTTTTTAAGTGATAGTAAATTTTCTAACGTGAAAAATTTAACATTTTTGGTTAGAAATATTTTATTTTGTGTAAAAAAACTTTTTTTTTTAATTTTTGAAAAAAAAAAATAATTATTTACTAATTTTTTTTTTTTGAGTGTAAATTTTTTTTTGAGTGTATTTTTTTTTTGTTTTAGTGTAAAAATATTTTTGTACGGCAAAAATACCTTGTAAAATATTTTTTTGACTTACAAATGTTTTTAAAACATGTTTAACGGGTTTTCAACAATTGAATTTAAGGTGAAACTAATCAAAAATTTACGGTTTTGCTAAAAACTTTAGAACCACTGGACCGACTTGGCTGAAGTTTAAAACGAACCAGACAAGAGGAAAGGCAAATATATATGCCACACTTCAGCACCCTCAGAATTGCCGTTCGAAAGTTACCGTGTGTTTTATCTCATAAATTCCAGGAAAAACCCTTGCCGAAATTCACTCATTTGCTTATAACTTTTGAACCACTAGACCGATTTCGCTGTATTGCAATACCAGCCTGACCAGGGAAATGTCCAAAATATACACCAAACTTTACGATCGTCCGTAAGGTCTTTCAAAAGTTAGCATATTTTCAACAGACAGACAGACGGATAGGCGGACGGACGGACATCGCTAGATCGTCTTAAAATCGATTGAGGATCATGAATATATATACCTTATGGGGTCCTAGACCAATATTTCGAGGTGTTACAAACGGAATGACAAACTTATATGTTTATACCCTCTATCACTAGAGTGGAGGGTATAAACACGTTTAAAACAATCGTTTTTCCTTTTAACAAAAGGACTACTTATGTTTCTTAAAAACAAATGATATTTCAGTTATTTTAACTGTTTACATTTTTTTATTTTGTGAAGTAAAAATATTTTTTTTTAATAACACACTTCAAAAACAGTACTTCTGTAAACTTATACTGTATAATCAGTCACAATTAATTTAACTGATAAAAATATTTTTCCGTAAATTTTGTAGTTAATTGTTTTAACAACTGTATAAATCAATATTTTTGTTTTTAAAACAACTTTAACTAAAAGCTTTTTGAATAACCGTAAATAGGTACTGAAAAACTTTTCTGAGTGTGTACATTTAAATACCAATTAAATGTTGTACAACTTTTAAAATGATAATGTTTTTATGCTGGTGTCTAATTTTAAAAAAGTTGCAGGACGCCACCTCAGTTTGACTATATAAGCTAACGATTAACAAAAAAAAGAAAATTGAAATTACTGTTTTCATATTCTTAAAACCAAAAATTTTTGTAACTTGGATAATAATTCACCTCGTGGGAAATAAAAATGCCTGCGTATTTTGTACTCTTGCCCTAAACATTAAATCATGATAATGTTTTGCGGAAGATTTGGATATACTTGCCAAAGCAAAGTTATTTTAGAAAAAATAATGTTATATTACTTTTCAATTCCATGCAAAACGAATTGAAATATCAGTCGAGGACCTCATTAAGAAACCAAAAGAGCTGTACATTTCGTAAGTGAGTGCAAACAAGTAGAAAAATTAAATTCAACTTGGTCGAATCTATGAATACCCTCCACAATGTTATCTGATAGTAATTTTCTAAAAAAATTTCAAAAAATTGCATTCAAAATTTTTTATTAGAAATATATTAATTTGAGTAAAACTTTTTTTTAATCTATCAAATTTTTTTGAGTGTAACATTTTTTGAGTGTGACATTTCATTAAAAAAAAATTATGTGTACATTTTTTTTGAGTGTAAAAATTTTTTGCAATGTACAATTTCTTTGAGTAACAAGATTACTTTGTAAAATAATTTTGTTGTTTTATACCTACATATGAACCATTTATTATGATAGTGGGGTAAGTCACATTTTCAAAAAAACTTAGTTAACGATAGATTTGGATACAGTTTAATGGTATCTTTCGATTAAAAAAAAAAGTTCAAAGAAAACTTTAAAAACGTCTGAGAATTTTATGAGAGAAGTTTTGCTAGTTAACGATTTCTCAAAAACGTTAATTTTGAAAGTGAGGTTAGTCCACAATTTTTTTGTAGCGTTAAAAATAACCAAATAATTGCTGATTGAATAACACTTTGGTTTTTTTTTACTATTTAATAACTCTATAGTTAAATCCTTAACTACTTTTCTTCAGAATTCTGAGATGAGCTGAACAAAATTTTACTAGTTAACGATTTATCAAAAAGATTAATTTTGAAAGTGGTGTTAGTCCACATTTTTTTTGTAATGCATAAAATAACCTTTATATCTCTGATAAAGAATATCCGTAGCGTTTTTAACTCTAAAATAGCCCTATTGCTTAGTCCTAAACTAATTTTGTTACAGAATTGTAAGATGAGCTAAAAAAAATTTTACTAGTAAACGATTTATCAAAAATGTTAATTTTGAAAGTGAGGCTAGTCCACCCAAAATATTTTTGTAGTGTTAAAAATAACCTAATAATCGCTGAAAGAGTAAAACATTGATGATTTTTATTCTTTAATCTATATATATAAAAGAGTAATGTGACTGACTGACTGACTGACTGACTGACTGACTTATTGACTGATTCATCATCGCCCAGCCCAAACCGCTAGAGCTAGAGACTTGAAATTTGGACTGTAGATTCAGCTCCTGGAATATAGATCCACTAAGGCTGGATTTTTGCCAGTGTTGATTCTAAGGGGGTAAAAAGGGTAAAAAACTGTACTTTTGGTACTTTTTATATCTCCTGAAATAATGGTCATAGAGACTTGAAATTTGGACTGTATATTCACCTCCCGGAACATAGATTCACTAAGGCCGGATTTTAGCCAGTGTTGATTATAAGGGGGTAAAATGGGTAAAAAACTGTACTTTTGGTACTTTTTATATCTCCTGAAATAATGGTCGTAGAGACTTGAAATTTGGTTTGTATGTTCACATTCTGGAATATAGATCCACTAAGGCTGGATTTTTGCCAATGTTGGATCTAAGGGGGTAAAAAGGGTAAAAAACTGTACCTTTGGTACCTCTTATATTTTCTTAAAAAATGGTCACAAAAACTTAAAATTTGGACTGTATGTTCACCTCCCGGAATAAAGATCCCCTAGGGCTTGATTTTTGCCAATAATGATTCTAAGGGGGTAAAAAGGGCAAAAAACTGTACTTTTGGTACCTTATATATTTCCTTAAATAATAGTACATACTAGAAACTTGAAATTTGCAATGTAGGTTCACTTCCCGGAAAAAAGATTCACTAAGTCTGGGTTTTTGCCAATGTTGATTCAACGGGGGTAAAATGGGTAAAAAAGTGTACTTTTGGTACTTTTTTTTATGTACTGAAATAATGGTCATTCAAACTTCAAATTTGGGATGTAGGATCCTTTAGTGAAATAAAACATTCTGAAACAAGTACTTTCTGAAAATTCTCTACCGTTTATAAAAAGTACCTTTTATAAAAAGTACCTTTTATAAAAAGTACCTTTTATAAAAAGTACCTTTTATAAAAAGTACCTTTTATAGAAAGTACCTTTTGTAAAAAGTACCTTTTATAAAAAGTACCTTTTATAAAAAGTACCTTTTATAAAAAGTACCTTTTATAAAAAGTACCTTTTATAAAAAGTACCTTTTATAAAAAGTACCTTTTATAAAAAGTACCTTTTATAAAAAGTACCTTTTATAAAAAGTACCTTTTATAAAAAGTACCTTTTATAAAAAGTACCTTTTATAAAAAGTACCTTTTATAAAAAGTACCTTTTATAAAAAGTACCTTCTATAAAAAGTACCTTTTATAAAAAGTACCTTTTATAAAAAGTACCTTTTATAAAAAGTACCTTTTATAAAAAGTACCTTTTATAAAAAGTACCTTTTAAGAAAAGTACTTCTTATAAAAAGTACCTTTCATTAAAAGTACCCTTTATAAAAAGTACCTTTAATTAAAAGTACCGGAAGAACAATTTTTGATACTTTTTTATTTCCTAAAATTATATTTATAGAAACTTTTTATATTTCCTAGAATCTTAAAATTTGTAATGTAGGCAAATTCGGTAAAAAAACATTCTGTGAAAAATACGTTTTTCCGCTTCTTAGTGGGGTAAAAAGGCTAAAAAAATGTATTTTCGGTACCTTTGATATTTTTTGACGTCTATTTTTGACGAGAAACTTATAATTAGGATCGTAAAATCCTCTTTGTACTTTAGATATTTGCTAAAATAATGATCCTAGGAAATTTAAATATGGAAAAGAGGATCCTTCGGTGAAGAAACAAATATTCTGGAAGAGGTTCTTTTTGGAAATTCCGTTAAGAACGGGGTAAGAAAGTGTGCTTTTGGTAAAATCCTCTTTGTACTTTAGATATTTGCTAAAATAATGATCCTAGGAAATTCAAATATGGAAAAGAGGATCCTTCGGTGAAGAAACAAATATTCTGGAAGAGGTTCTTTTTGGAAATTCCGTTAAGAACGGGGTAAGAAAGTGTGCTTTTGGTAAAATCCTCTTTGTACTTTAGATATTTGCTAAAATAATGATCCTAGGAAATTCAAATATGGAAAAGAGGATCCTTCGGTGAAGAAACAAATATTCTGGAAGAGGTTTTTTTGGAAATTCCGTTAAGAACGGGATAAGAAAGAGTGCTTTTGGTACTTTTTTTTTGTTCTTATAGTAATGAAAAAGTGTAAATTTTGATTATTCTTATATTTCTTGAAATATTAGTTCAGAAACTTGATATTTTATATAAAGGATCACCTAGCACAAAAAAACAGTTTTTGGAAAATTTAATTTTAAGGGGAAAAGGGGGCAAATGGTTATTGTTACCTATCTAACTATTAAACTCAAAGCCCCAGAAATAACACCCAAGAGAAGGATATATTTAAATTATAAAATTTTAGAACGGGGAACGAAATGGAATAGAGCAGGGAATAGTATGGAATGATACTTTTTACTAAAATTTTTCGTATTTTACTTTTTTTACTCCATTTTTTTCTCTTTATATGTTTTTTTCACTCAAACTCATTTTTATTACAATTTCTTTATTATTATTCACTGAAATATTTATTCGATCCAAATCCAAAATCCCGATATTAGGGCTCGAAAATTATTAAAATTTTATTGTTTAAATTTTTGATTGAAATATTATTTTATGAAAGACTTAAACGTGCACAAGTAAATAAAACAAAGACTACGTAGGGGAATTTTCTTGAAATCGGTAGAGCAATTCTGATCCTTCTATTATCCGGTATTCAATGCAACCGGTAACGAAGTACCGGGATGGTAAGCTAGTAACTCCATAATTTAATCCTTAACTAACTTTAATACAAAATTCTGAGATGTTCTGAACAAAATTTTACTAGTAAACGATTTATGAAAAATGTTAATTTTGAAAGTGGTGTTAGTCCACATTTTTTTTGTAGTGTTAAAAATAACCTTATAATCGCTGATAGAGTAAAACTTTGATGATTTTTATTCTTAAATAACTCCATAATTTAATCCTAAACTAACTTTGGTACAGAATTCTGAGATGAGCTAAACAAAATTTTACTAGTTAACGATTTATCAAAAACATTAATTTTGAAAGTGGTGTTAGTCCACATTTTTTTTTGTAATGCATAAAATAACCTTTATATCTCTGATAAAGAATATCCGTAGAGTTTTTAACTCTAAAATAGCCCTATTGCCTTGTCCCCTACTAATTTTATTAAAGAATTGTAAGATGAGATAAAAAAAATTATACTAGTAAACGATTTATCAAAAATGTTAATTTTGAAAGTGAGGCTAGTCCACACAAAATTTTTTTGTAGTATTAAAAATAACCTAATTATCGCTGATAGAGTAAAACATTGATGATTTTTATTCTTAAATAACTCCATAATTTAATCCTTAACTAACTTTGGTACAGAATTCTGAGATGAGCTAAACAAAATTTTACTAGTTAACGATTTATGAAAAATGTTAATTTTGAAAGTGGTGTTAGTCCACATTTTTTTTTGTAGTGTTAAAAATAACGTTATAATCGCTGATAGAGTAAAACATTGATGATTTTTATTCTTAAATAACTCCATAATTTAATCCTTAACTATCTTTGGTACAGAATTCTGAGATGAGCTAAACAAAATTTTACTAGTTAACGATTTATCAAAAACATTAATTTTGAAAGTGGTGTTAGTCCACATTTTTTTTGTAATGCATAAAATAACCTTTATATCTCTGATAAAGAATATCCGTAGAGTTTTTAACTCTAAAATAGCCCTATTGCCTTGTCCTCTACTAATTTTATTAATTGTAAGATGAGATAAAAAAAATTGTACTTGTAAACGATTTATCAAAAATGTTAATTTTGAAAGTGAGGCTAATCCACACAAAATTTTTTTGTAGTATTAAAAATAACCTAATTATCGCTGATAGAGTAAAACATTGATGATTTTTATTCTTAAATAACTCCATAATTTAATCCTTAACTAACTTTAATACAAAATTCTGAGATGTTCTGAACAAAATTTTACTAGTAAACGATTTATGAAAAATGTTAATTTTGAAAGTGGTGTTAGTCCACATTTTTTTTGTAGTGTTAAAAATAACCTTATAATCGCTGATAGAGTAAAACATTGATGATTTTTATTCTTAAATAACTCCATAATTTAATCCTAAACTAACTTTGGTACAGAATTCTGAGATGAGCTAAACAAAATTTTACTACACTCTTATTAATTTTCATGTAAATTTACCCTGTTTATAGTAGGTAACTTGTCTCCTACTATAAACCGTGTAGAAATACATATTGTGTTTAAAGTGATAGACACAAAGTATGTAAATGTACATATTTATGTGTCTACAAAATGCTTCGCAACAAAAATGTTTCAGGAAAATTTACACGTTTTGTGTCTAAATAAACAAGTTTATTTAGTAAACTTAAAGTAGAAATGCCTGAAAATACATGAAAATTATGTGCATATACATTGAAATTGCTTTTTATAAAACCACCCTAACTTTTCCAAATTCAAATATCAAAAAACAATAAATGCATTTTTATATATTTTATTTAAAATAAAAATTTTAATAAAGGCTTAAAACAAACTTAAAATTTAATAAAAACGCTAAAACAACACAAAAAAAATTAGATTAAACAAATAAACAAATAAACAATTAAATTACCAATGTTGCTGAAATAATTTTATCTTTTAACTAACTCTTGCTAAGATCTAACAACTTTTCTATAAAAAATGTCCCAGAGTCCGAAATTTTTTTTTAAACCTTTTTCAACAAATAAGAATATTAAATTCGGCTGTGCCGAATCTTTTATACCATGCAGATTCTGAAACATTTTTTTTATAGAAAAACCTCTTAGATTCTGACACATTTTTCTATAGAAAAATTCTCGTATTCTGATACATTTTTTCTACAGAAAAATTCTCAAATTTTGAAAAAAAAATTATAGAAAAATATATAAATTCTGAAACATTTTTTTCTATAGAGGATTTCACAGATTCTGAGATATTTTTTTTTATAGAAAAATTCTCAAATTTTGAAAAAATGTCTCGGAATTTGAGACAAAATTTCTCAGAATTTTTTATGAAAAAAATTTTTAAAAATCTGAAAATTTTTCTGTAGCAAAAATGTTTCAGAATCTGAGAATATTTCTATAGAAAAAATGTCACTGAGCCTGAGAATTTTTTCTATAGAAAAAATGTCCAAAAATCTGAAAATTTTTCTATAGAAAAAAAATGTCTCAGAATCTAATAATTTTTCTATAGAAAAATTGTCCCAAAATCCGAGAACATTTCTATAGAAAAAATGTCTCAGAATCTGAGAATTTTTCTGCAGAAAAAATGTTTCAGAATATGATAATTTTTCTATAGAAAAAAATGTCTCAGTATCTGTGAATTTTTCTAGATAAAAAAAGTGTCAGAAACCGAACATTTTTCAATAGAAAAAATGTTTCAGAATGTAAGAATTTTTTTATAGAAAAAATGTGCAAGAATGTAAGAATTTTTTTCCTGGAAAAAATGTTTCAGAATCTTCAAAATTTTCTATAGGGCCATTCCAGAAAATTTAGCTCAAATTTTAGTCATTTTTGGAAATGGTGTCTCAGATTAATTTGAACCTTGACACATAGATAGCCCTCATAAATATGATATATGTACCGTATATCGTTTTTTTACATTTGGTGTATTTAACGAATTATGGCGGGTCAAAGATTGACTTTTTAAGCAAAAGTAAGAAAAATACATCACGTTTAAAGAGCTGTAACTTCTTAACCAATGACCCGATTTTCACAAATTTAGGCTCATGTGAAAGCTGGGGTTCTTCTTTTAGAAAATATTTTTAAAATAACACAGTTTTTTTTACAGAAATGATGCAAAAATGCAAAAAAATTTTTTCTTTTCGAATATTTAAAAAAACACATCTTCGATTTTTTTTTTAAAAATTCTGGTGAAAAATAACAATGTATTGTATAACATATTCAAAATTCAGAGTGGGATCTCCATGGGATCAAAAACTATTCTGTTTTAAGTACGAGGTTCTCATATTTTTCCCTTAGAAAATTTAAATTTCAAATGTTTTGAATGTTTTTCAAAATTTTAATAGTATAATTTTCTTTGAAAATTTAAATTTTTATATTGAAGAAACATAAAATTTTAATTTTCTAAGGTAAAATTTAAGAACTTCGTACTAAAACCAGAATATTTTTTGATCCCATTGGGATCCCACTCTGAATTTTGGATATGTTGTACAAAACAGTATTGTTTATCACCAAACTTTTTTTTAAAAAAATCGAAGATGTGTTTTTTTAAATATTCGCAAAAAAAATGTTTTTTGAATTTTTGCAACACTTCTGAAAAAAACCGTATGCTTTTGAAAATATTTCCTAAAAGAAGAAGAATTAAGCTTTCATATGAGCCATTACTTGTGATAATCGGATTACTTGTTAAAAAGTTAGAGCACGTTAAACGTCATGTATTTTTCTGACTTTTGCTAAAAAAGTCGAACTTTGACCCGCGATAATTTGAAAACTACAGCAAATTTTGAAAATCCAAAAATGCAACATATCTCATATAAACGTGGATATCTATGAGCCAAATTTTCAGTGGCGTCCAAAGGCATGTTTCCGAACAGTGGGGCGAAAATTTTTGGAATTACCCTATAGAAAAAATATCTCAGAATCTAAGAATTTTTCTATAGAAAAAATGTCTCAGAATCTGAGAAATTTTCTATAGAAAAAATATCTCAGAATCTGAGAACTTTTCTATAGAAAAATAATTTCAGAATGTGAGAATTTTTCTGTAGAAAAATAGTCTCAAAATCTGAGAATTTTTCTATAGAAAAATAGTCTCAGAATCTGAGAACTTTTCTATAGAAAAATATTCTCACAATCTGAGAATTTTTCTATAGAAAAATAATTTCAGATTCTGAGAATTTTTCTATAGAAAAATAGTCTTAGAATCTGACAATTTTTCTATAGAAATATAGTCTCAGAATCTGAGAATTTTTCTATAAAAAAATAGTCGCAGAATCTGTGAATTTTTCTATAGAAAAATAGTCTTAGAATCCGAGAATTTTTCTATAGAAAAATAGTCTCAGAATCTGAGTATTTTCCTATAGAAAAATAGTCTCAGAATTTGAGATTTTTTTCGATAGAAAAATAGTCTCAGAATCTGAAAATTTGTCTATAGAAAAATAGTCTCAGAATCTGAGAATTTCGATAGAAAAATAGTCTCAGAATCTGAAAATTTTTTCATATGAAGTACATTGACCTACACTTGGATTTTTTTTTCAGCTTGTCCCCCTTTTGGCTGTGTGATTAAGAAGATGCCCCAATGTCGCCGCCGTTCTTCATACCACAAAACACCCATGCCAATTTAATTTTATTTTTATGTATGATTTTTTCGAGAGGTATCGAAGATTTCGCATACAGAATTTAGAGCTCTCACTTGTTGAACTTTTTGATCCATAATGCTGCCGAATACTGGAAAGCCCTCTGAGTAACAGCTTATGCGTTATTTCTTCCTTGCAGATAGAGATATAGCAATGGATGAATGTTTTCCTATTGGTTCCAAATTTTTAGGAAAATTTTGATGTAAATTGTTGCTCCATATTTTGACTTTAATATTGGTTTCCTAAAAAAATTAAGAAATTTAATAAAATTATACAATGCTAATTTTTAGATTAAAAATTTGAACTAAATAAGGTCCTCACATGTAAAACAGGGTCTTCATAGAAACCACAACTCCATCATGTGCGAAACTATCAAAAAAAATGCATTTACTTACCAAGAGAAGCTGATATTATGGTATTTAAATCCTCAGTTGCAAGCTGTTTTGGGCTTTATTGATTTTTTAATTTCAATAATTTCTCTAAAATGTTTTTTTTTTAATACAGTTTTGACAATTTCCTTAATACTATGTTAAATTATGTACGATTACATATTTTGTGTTTGAAACAAATTTTACATAGAAAAACTTTATATTTAAAGTGGAAGTGTTTATGATCTTATAAACATGTTTCACAAAACACGATATACTACACTTTGCGTGTAATTCTTTACAAATAAATATGTAACTATTTGGTTTACACACTACGTGTTTATGTATGCGCCTTTTCTGTAAATATACATGAAAATTTACTAACTTAATAATAGTAAAGTTACATGCATTTTTTAGAGTGTAGTTAACGATTTATCAAAAACATTAATTTTGAAAGTGGGGTTAGTCCACAATTTTCCACAAAATTTTTGTAGTGCTAAAAATAAAAATAAAAAATAAAAATCATCAATGTTTTACTCTATCAGCGATTATTAGGTTATTTTTAACACTACAAAAAAATGTTGTGTGGACTAGCCTCACTTTCAAAATTAACATTTTTGATAAATCGTTTACTAGTAAAATTTTTTTTATCTCATCTTACAATTCTTTAACAAAATTAGTTTAGGACTAAGCAATAGTGCTATTTTAGAGTTAAAAACGCTACGGATATTCTTTGTCAGAGATATAAAGGTTATTTTATACATTACAAAAAAAATGTGGACTAACACCACTTTCAAAATTAATGTTTTTGATAAATCGTTAACTAGTAAAATTTTGTTTAGCTCATCTCTGAATTCTGTAACAAAGTTAGTTTAGGATTAAATTATGGAGTTATCTAAGAATAAAAATCATCAATGTTTTACTCTATCAGCGATTATAAGGTTGTTTTTAACACTACAAAAAAAATGTGGACTAACACCACTTTCAAAATTAACATTTTTCATAAATCGTTTACAAGTAAAATTTTGTTCAGAACATCTCAGAATTTTGTATTAAAGTTAGTTAAGGATTAAATTATGGAGTTATTAAAGAATAAAAATCATCAATGTTTTACTCTATCAGCGATTATTAGGTTATTTTTAACACTACAAAAAAATTTTGTGTGGACTAGCCTCACTTTCAAAATTAACATTTTTGATAAATCGTTTACTAGTAAAATTTTTTTAGCTCATCTCAAAGTTCTGTAACAAATTTAGTTTATGATCAAACTATAGGGCGATTTAAGTGTTAAAACACTACCGATATACCTTATCAGCTATAAAAATTTAATTTTTAAAAGCTATAAAAAGTTAATTTAAAAAATAAGTCCCTTTTATATAGTGAGAAATGGCGGGTTTAATTAAATCTTAACAAAATAATACTCAATAAGTAAATTTAGGTACCTGAGATAACACCTAGATTAAAATTTAATCAATATAAAGTACCCAGATTTTTAAAGACTTAAAAACGCAAACCCTTCAATATCTCGTTTTGAAACCATGTGGACTTACCTCACTTTCATAATAATCGGTTCATATGTATATGTAATGCAAAAAAAAACTATTTCACATTTTCCCTGTTTTTATTTTACCAACCTCTTCCTTAAAAACCAAAAACAACCTAACATTCAATCATATAAGTCCCACTTTTTTTGATTTTTTTCCAAAAATACTCACTATATACTAGTGCCCCCCATTTCCCGGTTCTCGGTATTCCCGGGAATACCGGTATTCCCGGTTCTGGTACCGGTTTCCCGGTTCTAGATATATTCCCGGGAATACCGGTATTCCCGGTTCTGATCCTGGAACCGGTTCTGAAAAACCAAAAAAATACTATACCATAAAATATTTAAATTACACTATTTAATCAGTATTTCAGAAACATGTAGTTGTGTTTGTAAAATTATTTAAAAATCATGTAACTATTATTTCTTAAATTCAAAAAATAAAATGGAAATGGTGTTTTTCACATGTTTTGTATTTTTTTTTGGTTAAAGCAAAGAAAAAGTTGTAATTTTACAAAATATACATACCGGTAGTACCGGGAATACCGTCAGAACCGGAACCGGGAATACCGGTATTCCCGGGAATACCGGGAATGAATAAAGAACCGGGAAACCGGTACCATTTCCCGGTAATACCGAGAACCGGGAATACCGGTATTCCCGGTTCTACGGTACTGACCGTAGGCACTACTATATACCGTTACATACAATTACAAAAACAATAACAACACAATAACAAATATTTACTTGTCTAACAACTAAACTGCACGCCACGGCAAGAAAAATAACAACAACATGTTTTAAGAAAACTGGTATTTCACCATGCTGTTAAAACTTGTTTAACGAGTTTTAGACAGTTTAAGGTGAAACCAATCTGAAATTTAGGGCTTTGCTTATAACTTTTGAACCACTGGACTGATTTTGCTGAAACTCAAAACTAAGCAGGCTTGGGGAACGACAAATATATATGCTAAGCTTCAGCACCCTCAGAATTGTCTTTCGAAAGTTAGGGTGGTTTTAATCTCGTAAATTCGTAAAATACCCTTGCCGAAATTTACTATTTTGCTCATAACTTTTGAACCACTTGACCGATTTCGCTGGATTGCAATACCAACCTGACCCGGTAAATGGTTAACATATATGTCAAACTTCAGGAGCCTCCGTAAAGTCTTTCAAAAGTTAGCGTGTTTTCAACGGACAGACAGACAGACGGACGGACGGACGGACGGACATCGCTAGATCGACTTAAAATCGATCAAGGATCATGAATATATATACTTTATGGGGTCCTAGACCAATTTTTCGATGTGTTACAAACGGAATGACAAACTTATATATACCCTCTATCACTAGAGTGGAGGGTATAAAAAGTGTTTTTACATTTTGGAGAGTATTAAAGATTCGGCACCAAAGAATATAACACTCTCACTTGTTTTACATATGTACATTTGATAAACAAATGGAAAATTTGTATGCGAAAAGCTTAGACTTGGTGAAAAAGTAGTTTTGGTAAAAAAAATGAATTTTTTCACGAAAAAAAAAAATTATGTTAAAAAAAAATTAATGAACCCAAAATTTTTTGTGAAAAAAAAAATTTTGATGAAAAAAAGTTTTTGATGAATTTTTTGGAAGAAAAAAAACATTTTTTGATGTAAAAAAAAAAAATTTATGAAAAAAAAAAATTTGATGAAAAAAAAAGTGATGAAAAAAAATTTGATGAAAAAAAATTTGATGAAAAAAAATTTGATGAAAAAAAATTTAATGAAAAAAAAAAAATATGAAAAAAAAAAAATTGATAAAAAAAATTGATGAAAAAAATTAATGAAAATAAAATTGATGAAGAAAAAAAATTAATGAAAAAAAATTTGATGAAAAAAAAATTGATGAAAAAAAAAATTTGATAAAAAAAATGATGAAAAAAAAGTTTGATGAAAAAAAAAAAAATATGAAAAAAAAAAATTTGATGAAAAAAAAGTTTGATGAAAAAAAAAAATTGATGAAAAAATTATTGATCCATGATAGAATCTAAGAC
>CAWUER010000505.1:0-23989 GCA_963921195.1 Pegoplata infirma
AATTACAACATGTATTGCAAATAAAAACCACCAAATCTTTAAAAAGTATTAAATAATCACACAGTGCAACACCCAATTATAATTACAATAATAAATGCTTGAAAACTGTATTAGTGGCGAATGATTAATATTGTAATTGCCTTTAAATAACAATCATACGCAACGGTGTCCAGTGATTTATATTAATAATTGCCTTTAAATAACAATCATACGCAACGGTGTACATGTTTTATTTTAATAAGTTGGCTATTCAGTAACTAGGTACTGGACCGATTGCAGCAAAATTCATACCAGTCATAGCTGAAGTAATTTTGAGCTTAAGTTTGGAAACTGGACCCTACATGTCCAATAAGGGCACCACCAGGGGTCTTTAAAGTTGGACACGTTTAGTACACAAAAACTTTAAATGCTTTAAAATCACCAACTTTAAATGCGTGTAAAATAAAATCTAGCTCTGACCTAAAAAAAGGCCTTGAGGGTTTTGTTATGGAAAACGTCAGCTTTCATTTGCTTTTGGTTTCATCCCATTCCGATTCCGAAAGTTCGATTTTGTATCACTGTGTCATTGGACAGAAGAGAGTTTAAAATGCCCATTTGAATGGAAACACAAAATTTAAGAGAATCAAGAAAATATGCATTAACACGAATTTGTCTTTGGAAAAGTTGTATCAAATCGCCTTCTCGAGACATAGGCATTTTTATTTTTTGTGTACAAAGCTCTAAAAACCGAATAAAAATTTAATCTTGGAAAAGTGTGTGTTAAAGTGATTAAAATTTTTTTTATTAGAATTCTCAATAAAATTACCTAACTTTTTCAAGAAATCCGAACTCGATACGATCAAGAAAATTAATTTGAAAAAGTCCTTTTTTGGTTTTATCCTTATAAGTAAAGAAGACACTTCAATACATAGAACATGGGGTTACAATCCATTGAGTACATACAAAAAATTATTGGCTAAAAAATTTTAATTAAATCTATTGACCAACAAAATTTAAACGAGCCAATTTTTGTTTTGAACAACATTTTTGCAAACCCACTGCAATGGGAACACATACGAAAAATCTCCTCCCATCTTACTACTTTTTTTGTAAATTATATTCTGGTTTTTAAGAAAATTAAAACTTTTCTAATTTATGTTGCGGACAGCCAGCCTTCCAAAAACACTATTTTCCGTTAAAGAATACTGTTATTGGTAACCATAATGTTCCTTTTTGCCAAAAAATAAAAAAAATACACATTCGATATTTTTGAATAACCTATTCGAACTCTAGCAATTAACCCCATTGCTGTATCCCTGTGTAAATATATTGATATGGTATCAGATATATATTTATCTCATTCCATATCTGATGAATAGATCTAATTAGATATATTAGATCCAAAAAATGGGAAAAAATCTAGGATCTAGTTGTATTAGATATAATTGTATCAAAACTGATATAATAACACTGTGGAACAAATTCAGGTTAGCAAAAGTTGGGTCGATTCTGAGAGTGAGGGGTGAAAATAGAAGCTAAATTAGAAGACCCGTATCGCGGCGTTTGTTTATGTTAGTGCGATTTTTTTTTTTAATCGACCTTTGAACTTTTGCAGTCAAATCCCGATTTTCAACATATTGTAATTATAGCCCCTTGGCTATAACTCGTCGACTAATTGATATTTTTTTCAATCTGTAAAAGCCAAATTATTGCTAGAGACCTGTCCAACAATTATATTTTTTTAAACTGATTTAGAAAATTTTTGTGGTGCTTACGAAGCAAAATGTTGGAGAAATAATTTTTGAAAATATTTTGCTTCATAAGCATCACAAAAATTGTCTTAACCAATTTTTTAAATATTAGGTTGGACAGGTCTCTAGCAATAATTTGGCTTTTACAGATTGAAAAACTATCAATTAGTCGACGATTTGTAGCCAAAAAACCATAAAGATAATATGCTGAAAATTGGCATTTGATTGCAAAGTTCGAAGGTCGATAAAAAAAATTTGAACTAACGTAAACAAACGCCGCGATACGGGTCTTCAAATTTAGTCTCTTTTTTCACCTCTTACTTCTCAGAATCGACCTAACTTTAGCTAACCTGAATTTGTTCCACAGTGAAATTTTCGATGTTTTTATAATTTTAAATAGTAAAATCAAAATTTATATAAATTTCGCGACCCTAGAACAGAAAGGTTCTATTTGCACGAACATATGGGTGCAAATAAAACCTACTTGATATTGTTTTGCGATTTATAAAACATAAAATTTCATCAAACTAAGCCTGAAAATTTTAATAATTACAAATATTTTGTTTCATACTTTTATTTTAAGCATAACTATTATATTCAAATTCTGATTAATTATTATTAAGAAATAAAAATTGTTTTATTCGACCTTTAAAATATTATAATTTTCAGAATTTGAACATAATTGTTGGCACGCCATAGTGATGAATAACCCTAATGTGGTATTATTACACTCACAACAACAAAAATATATTGTTGTAGTCCAATGGACTATCATATTTAAAATTTTTTAAATATTTTTGTTGGTTATTGACAATCGTTGCCTTACTACACCATTTTTAATTGAAATTGAGAAAATTCCAAATGAAATTGAAAACTGCCATTTGAAATTAAGAAACTTCCTTATGAAATTGAAAATTTCCATTTGAAATTGATAAACTTCCATATCAAATTGAGACATTCTATTTGAAATTGAGAAAATTTCAAATGAAAATGGGGCTTTCCATTTGAAATTGAGAAAATTTAAAATGAAATTGAGATTTTTCATTTGAAATTGAGAAAATTTTATTTCAAATTGAGACTTTTCATTTTAAATTGAGAAAATTTCATTTGAAATTGAGAAAATTTTATATGAAATTGAGAATATTTCAAATGAAATTGAAAAAATTTCAAATGAAATTGAGAAAATTTCATATGAAATTGAGACTTTTTATTTGAAATTGAGATATCTACACACAAAAAAAAAAATTTCAATTTCAATAAAAAAATTCACGAATTCAATAAATAAATTAACTAAAAAAGCCGCGGTGAAGATTTTCACGAATTCAATAAACGCATTTGTAAGTCGTTTGCTGAAAATAATTTCAATAAACAAATTTCAAGATTCAGTAAAAAAGTTTATTGATTTTTTTTTTTTTTAATATTTTTTTTAGAACTAAAGAAAAAAAAAAATTTTATTTGTTTTTTTTTTTTTATTTATTTTTATTTTATTATTTAATTGTTTTCTTTATTTCTTACTTTTTCTCAATTTATTGTTTCCATTGAGCTTTGAACAGCATACCTCCTGTTTAGAATGCTGGCGGTCTAACTAACTGAGCTACAGCATGACAACAAGTTTTAACGCATAAAATCAATTTGGTTTTAAATAAAAGTAAACAAGAATTCTTAAACACTCACATAATTTTGTCAGTAATGGTAACAGAAAAAATTCTCAATTGAAATTAACAAAAGAAAAAAATACTGACTAATTTAGTTGAGTGCATCACTTTCATTCTCTAACTTATAACAGTAAAAACATTTAACACACAACTATACACACACACACGCATTCACAAACAAATTGTGTTTTTATTTCTATTTTGTTCTTGCTTGTAAGTAGATGACAGAATTTAGCCGACAAAACTATAACACCGTTTTGGCGTTATGCGCTAAGCGGTGGATAAACTTATTACTTTTTTTGGGGGTCGTTGGTTCGAATCCCCATCAGACCCAACTTTTTTTTTTTTTTTTTTTAATATTTTTTGTTTTTTTTTAAGTTATTACTTTATTTGAAATTACTATGTGTGAAAAAAAGAAACACAACAAAACTTGCCGACGGAATGAGTTGAACATAGTTTTTTTTTAATTTCAATAAATTTTTTTATTGATACAATAAAAAAATTTATTAAAAATATTTTTATTTTTAATAAACGTGTTTATTAAAATTTTCTTAAATATTTTTTTTTCTGTGTACATATGAAAATAGGAAAAGTACAATTGAAATTGAGAAAACTTTCAATTGAAATTTAGAATTTCCATTTGAAATTGAGAATACTTCAAACGAAACAAACACTTTCGATTAAAAATTGAGAAAATTTCAAAAGAAATTGAGAAATTTTCAATTGAAATTGGGAAAATTTCAAATAAAATTGAGAAAAATTCAAATTAAATTGAGAAAATTTCTAATGAAATTAAAAAAAAAATCAAATGAAATTGAGAAATTTTCAAATAAAAAATTACGGAGATTTTCCCAATTTCATGTGAAATTTTCTTAATTTCATTTGAAATTTTCTTAATTCCCAGCAAAACTTTGGTAATGGGTAGTGATTATATAACACATTACCAGGTTATGTATATACCTTATTTGAAGCATTATTTTAGGATGTCTTATAAAAAGTATTTCATATTTGTTATTACTAAACATTAAATCATGAATGACTTATATTTGGTTACATTATGTATTATTTGAAAGTTTGAAAAAATACATTATTTATAATTGGATGCATAATGCATTACAAAAACATAAAAAATAATTATTTTATAAAAAAATGCATAAGTTTAAACTAGAGATGGGCTCACGACAGAAAATTTCTAACGACACTCACGAGCATATTTTATATACTTACACTCACTTACAATCACGTGAGTAAATTTAATACAAAATTACTTTTTCACTACTCGTAACACCTTATATATTATCTTCTGGTATGCTATATTATTTCATTTCTCGTAACCTATAAAATATCATATATTTTACACCTTACTCGTATTCTTCGTTATAAATTTATGACTTATTTTATACCTTACTGGTATTCTTTGTGATAAATGTGAATGCATTACTTTGAGTCTCATCGCCTGTTAAAATCATCAATGCTGCAATGTATAAAATAAGAGATCATATACCTTATTTTATACCTTATTTGGTAATCTAAGTTTTGCTGGGTTTCATTTGAAATTTTCTCAATTTCATTTGAAATTTTCTCAATTTCAATTGAAATTATCTCAATTTCAATTTCAATTGAAAATATCTCAAATTTATTTGAAATTTTCTCAATTTCAACTGAAAAGCAGGGTTGGCAACCGATACCCACCTAGAATAACGGTATTTGGCTACTGTACCACAACCAATAAAGATATGGACATTTTCAAAAGCGATTATGAAAGCTGAGGAAATTTCTAGTATTTTAAGTATGTCACTTCGTGTTTCTACCGGTTCGTTTTCGAAATATAGGTCAATACCTTTATAATACCGTTTGAAACGGTATTATAACGGTAGTGGCCTATATAACTAAAACGAACCGGTAGAAACACGAAGTGACACATTTAAAATACTAGAAATTTCATCAGCTTTCATAATCGCTTTTGAAAATGTCCATATCTTTATTGGTTCGGGTACAATAGCCAAATACCTTTATTCTAGGTGGGTATCGGTTGCCAACCCTGCTGAAAAGTGTAAGTTTTGTTTAAAGTTTTCTCAATTTCAAATGGATATTCTCAATTTCAATATAATAACTATTATATTTTAATGAATTTTATAAAAATTGCATTTTAATTGTTAAATCCAATTTTTAATTCAAAAATAACTATTCTTTTTTATTAGCAAAAATAAAGAATACGATACATGCTTTTTTTTGACAATTTTTTTTTTTATACAATGTTTTTTTTTTTTTTGATTTTTTTTACAAATTTTTTATTTTGACAAATTTTTCTTTTACAAATATTTTTTAAGCCAATGTTTTTTAAAAATATACCCATTTAAGTTATTTGAGAAATCATGTGGTTTTGTCGATGACCACAGCACAAAACATTTTTTTAAATGGAGTTTATTTTAAACAATGGTAAATTATGTACTTTTTATCAGTCAAAACACAATTGAGTGCCACAAAAACGAAATCGCATTAGTTGCATAATTATTATGAGCAATTTTTTCTGATATTTCTTATGCGTAACTATTAAAAAACAATTTTTAAATATTGATCAAAATATAATAGTTATCAGTTAAAAATATGTTTTTTTATTATCCATAGCTATTATCATTTCAGAAAAAAAAATGTTACTTAAAAAATAATATTTATGAATAAGACAAAAAATAAAAATTGACCTGTAATAATTATGACTTAAGGAATTAAAGTGGAGAACTAAGGAACCACTAGACATGTTTTTAGCATCTTTCGATGCATCCGAAAACATAAATAAAATTTTTGAAATAAAAAAAATATTAAATTTTATAATTAAAATAGAGCCAGTAAAGCAATCAAGATTAATACCGCAGTGTAAAAACTGTCAATCTTTTGAACATACAAAAAACTTTTGTTCAAGACTTCCTAGATGCGTTAAATGCTCTGGAGACCATAGCACTTCGGAATGTAAAAAAGACCCAAGTGCTCCTCCAAAATGTTGTAATTGTGGAAAGCCACACCCAGCCAATTATCGTGGATGTGAAACTGCTAAACAACTACAGAAAAAAAGAAAAGAAATATTAAAAAATAAAGAAGTACCCCAAAATAAACAAAAAACAAGCCAAAAACATGCTTCAGAAATTGAAATACAAAATGCAAATAACCCATCTTCTTACGCAAATATTGCTAAAGCAAATGTTACAACAACTAGAGAAATAGAAAATTCAGATACACAGATAACACAAATCTTACAAATGCTCAAAAATCAGGAATTGTTTATTATAAAACTAGAAGAAAAGCTAGAAAGCTTAGAAAAATGTATAGAAATAAAATGAAAATGGCTCATAACTTACGAATAATGCATTGGAATGCCAACGGACTACTTAAACATAAAAGTGAACTAGAACTTATCCTCAATACAGAAAAAATAGATATCTGTCTCATATCAGAAACCCACTTTACCAAACAATCTTATATCGAATTTAAATATTACAAAGTCTACCTTACCATACATCCAAACAATACAGCTCGCGGTGGTAGTGCAGTTATAATAAGAGATAACATAGAACACACAGAGGAAGAAAATATATGCTCTGATATATTTCAGACCACATCGATAACAGTCAAAACTGTACGTGGAACTCTCCTAATCACCGCACTGTACAGTCCTCCAAAACATAAAATAAAATCCGAACAATATAAAAGCTTACTTCAAAAATACAAAAACGAAATTATAATCGGCGGCGACTTTAATGCCAAAAATACATTTTGGGGTTCTCGTTTGACAACCACTAAAGGTCGCGAACTATATCGTGCCGCTTAAGAAACTGGATGCGATTTTGTTTCCACAGGAAACCCCACATACTGGCCCACAGACAAATCAAAAATTCCAGACCTAATTGACTTTTTCGTGGTTCGAAAAATATCGAAAAACTATTTAAAGATTGAAGATGGTGTCGATTTAAATTCAGACCATTCTCCAATAATTTTAACTCTTAGTGAAAATATAATAACAACAGAAAATCCGGCTTTTTATACAATAAGTCAACAGATTGGAAATTCTTTCGTACACAATTAAACAACAACTTAAAAACACGAAGTATATTGTCAAATGAGGATTTAGAAGCAACGCAATCTGTTACCGAAGAAATTCAACTCGCGGGTTGGAACAGCACCCCAACGGGAAAAAAGAAAGAATATGGCTTAAACTATCCAAAAGAAATTAAGATTCTTCTCGAAAACAAACGTAAACTTCGGAGAAAATGGCACCAAACGCGGTCACCCGATGATAAAAATAAGCTTAATAGATCAACCCAACCACTAAAACGCAAACTAGCGGAAATCAAAAGCCAAACTATGAAAAAAAATCTAGCTAACTTAACTTACGAGAAAAACACTGATTATTCTCTTTGGAAAGCCACAAAAAGACTGACAAGTCCAATTAATCAAATATACCCAATTAAGCATCCTGATGGCAGCTGGGCAAGATCAAGTAAAGATAAAGAAACTATCTTCTCCCAGCATTTTTATTTAAAAAACACATTTAGCCCAACCAATGATACAATACATTATCAACAATGCTAGTTCCTTTATTACAAAGCACCCCTATTAGTCCAATTACGATTAGCGAAGTCAAAAGAGTTATAAACAAACTTAAACTAAAAAAAAGTCCTGGTTTTGACATGATAACTGCCGAAGTATTAAAGCAACTTCCATATAAAGCTCTTATCATGCTTACAAACATCTTCCAAGCTACAATCCAACTCCAGTACATACCAAGCGTCTGGAAAGTTTCAACGGTTATAATGATTCTCAAACCGGGTAAGCCCCCACACAATGTAACCTCCTACCGGCCAATTTCTTTATTACCAGTTATATCTAAATTATTTGAGAAACTAATACAAAGGAGATTAATAGAAATAATAGAAAATAAAAAGTTAATTCCAAATCACCAGTTTGGGTTTCGAAAAAAGCATTCAACCATCGAGCAAATCCACCGGCTAACAAATATAGTAGAAGATGCGTTTGAAAACAAAAAAGTATGCTCTGCCGTATTTATTGATGTTGCACAGGCATTCGATAAAGTATGGCACAACGGTCTACTCTTTAAGATATTTAATTCATTTCCATCCAACTATGGTAACCTTCTACACTCATATCTAAAAAATCGCTATCTCCAAGTAAAGTAAGAAAATTATTTTTCTGAAATCCAAGAAATAAATGCTGGTTGTTGGAGAAAATCTTGAACCTTTCACCAACAAATTTGTAATAATCGAAATGAAAAATAAATCTTAACAAATAAATCAAAATATTCTTTTTTAATTATATTTTTACTTTCATGTAATTTGAAATCATAAACTGTTATAATTATAATTTAAGAATTTAATTAAATAATTACTAAAATTACAATATTTTGGTTCCACTGTATTTAAAAACTGTTCCCACTCTCACTATCTTTATTTTAATTAAATGTTCTCACTTAAAACTACTCAACAGAATTTGCTTATATTATTTCTGCCTTAAAACCAGTTTTACTTTGTAACTATACACTAACGTACAACAATTTAACAGAATTTTGCTCTCTTTACTTTAACTGTTCTTAAAATCAATTTCTTTAGAATTTAAGTTAGTTATAAGTTTAGTTTAATAATTTTATTTGGTCATTCTGTTTTTTGATGCCATTGAATAAAGTGCTACGGACAACACAAGTGTTTTTTTTTTTGTATTACTTAATAACAATTTTACTTATAAAATATTAAAAGTGTGAACGTGTTAGGACGGTAACGTCTGACACGAAGCCACTTTATATAACTTAAATCGAAACATTGACCGAACTAGGACGGAAACGTCTGGTTCAGGTTGTGTTTCATAAATAAAATAAAAGAAACCATTTTTGTCCTATTTTGTTTTTCATGGTACATATTGTACCGTAATTTTTGGGGTGTTTCCGTAGAATTTCGATTTTACGAAAACACTGGTGTTCCTCAGGGAAGTATCCTAGGTCCCATCTTGTATCTGTTATTTACCAATGACTTACCAAATTCACCCAATACTACAATTGCCACATTTGCAGATGACACGGCAATATTAGCAGTTGGAAAAACAACTGAAGAAGCTGCAAGCTATATCCAACCTGCAATAAACAACATTTCTCTCTGGGCATCAAATTGGAACATCCAAATAAATGCCACTAAAACAATATATGTAAACTTTTCTATTAAATCAACTACATATACACCCATCCAAATAGAAAATTCGATTATCCCGCATGCAAATTCTGCGAAATACTTGGGCTTAACGCTAGACTCAAAATTAAATTGGAATGACCACATTAAAAATAAGCAACAACAATTAGGAATTAAAGATAGAAAGCTGTATTGGCTTATCGGAAGAAATTCTTCACTTTCCATTCAAAACAAAATAATGGTATACAACCAAATCCTTAAACCAATATGGACTTATGGAGTTCAAATCTGGGGGTGTGCAAAGCCTTCCAATATTGCAAAAATTCAACGTTTTCAAAATAAAATATTGAGAAACATCGTAAATGTACCATGGTATATTCGAAACAAAGATCTACATCGTGATCTTAATATTGACACCGTTGAAAGTACTATTCAAAGATTAGCAAAACAACACTTTAGTGGATTAAATGCCCATGTCAACGTTGAAGCTAATTCGCTCGTACACACAAGTGGACAAATAAGAAGACTTCAGCGCCAAAAACCCCACGATTTAGCGAGATAAACCTAGTTATAGATATTTTTAGTTTAATATCTTAAAAACGTAAAAATTCAATTACTTAATCTTATTTTTTAATAATTCTATGTATAAAATGTATAATGTACTTTTGAATCAAACTGCTCGTTAGTCAATTTTGACTAGTTGCAGTAATAAATATACTAAAAAAAAAAAAAAAAAAAAAAAAAAAGGAATTCGTCAAAAAACTTATAATAGTTTCGTCCTTGACTAATACTAATTTGCTTAAACTTTTTACAAATATCATTAGTGGTTTTACTTCAGGTCTACAGACTGATGCGAATTATACTGACTTCAGTAAGGCATTTGATAAGTTCAACCACAATATTTTGCTCTATAAGTTGAGGTTAATTGAATTTAATGGTATCGTTGTTCAGCTGGTGTGGGGACGAAGAGACAGTGGAAGATAAATTCCATTACCTTGTCAGTGCCTACATTCCAAATTTCAAGTTTGTGTGACCATTATTTCAGTAAGTAAAAAAAGTACCAAAAGTACACTTTTTTACCCATTTTACCGCCGTAGATTTAACATCGGCCAAAAACCCAGCCTAAGCGGATCTTTTTCTCGGGAGGTGAACCTACATTGCAAATTTCAAGTTTCTAAGACCATTATTTATGGAAATATAAAAGGTACAAAAAGTACCGTTTTTTACCCATTTTACCCCCTTAGAATCAACATTAGCAAAAATTCAGCTTTAGGGGATCTATTTTCCGTGAGGTGAACATAAATTCCAAATTTGAAATCTCTAAGACCATTATTTAAGGAAATATTAAAGTTACCAGAAGTACAGTTTTTTACCCATTTTACCCCCTTAGAATCAACATTGGCAAAAATGCAGCCTTAATTGATCTATATTCCGAGAGGTGAAACAATAGGGTGGCTCGTTTTTGGGCTTTTCTCTCTGATCAAATTCTAATACCCGTCAAAAGTGTCGGTCCCCTATGGGTAACTCACTTGCAAAATATCACTCCGATCGGAGTTTATCTTTATCGTCTCCACTTTGAGCCTCAAAATTGCGGTTTTTGCAAAAAAGAACTTTTCTTAAAAAAAAAAAAATTAAGTTTTGTTATTAAAATTATTAAAAATTATTTTTGTATAATATTTGATCATAAATACTTATATATGAAATTTAAAGATTTTAAGATATCATTAACCCGTCCAAACTTGATACCAAAAAAATGGCATGGTTTTTGGGGCGTTCTCAAAACACATTTTTTCAAAATTTGAAAATTTTATTAAAAAAAAATTTTAAATATATAATTTTTTTCTTTTTGTATTCATTAAGAACACCTTGGAGAAGAAAAATGTGAAATATTACGGATATCCGTAGCGGATTTCAAGGAAATGTTGGTTTTATCAATAATTTGGATTAATAAAATCTAATAAATTAAATTTTTGGGCAAATTAACAGTTTTTTGGTGTCGTAGCATTCTTTTAAATAACTTTAAGTCTGTCATGAAATCTTACCGTTCTAGGACGTCCTTAACCCACATTGGCTGGGGGTCAAAAATGTCCCCCGCAGAAAATTTCAAGCTTAGAGCTCAAATTTTGTGCTATAAACATGTATAAAACGGCTTTTGTGTTTTCCAACCTAACTATTATTTAGAATTAATATTTTATTTTTAAAGAAATCGTTAACCCTTCTTGGCAGGGGGTCAAAAATGACCCATTTAGTAAAAAATATATATTTGTTTGATATCAAAAAATTCCAGCACTATGCCTAAAAGTTTTTGCCGGGGTCATTTTTGACCCCGGGCCAATGTGGGCTAAAGTTATCTTAAATTGGTAAGATTTTTGGGCTGATTTAAAGTTATCTAATAGATTGCCACAAATTAATTTTCTATAAAAAAATAAAAAAAAATTATTGAATGGGTCATTTTTGACCCCCTGCCAAGAATGGTTAACGATTTTTTTAAAGATAAAGTATTAATACGAAATAATAGTTAGGTTAGAAAACACAAAAGCCGTTTTATACTTGTTTATAGCACACAATTTAAGCTCTAAACTTCAAATTTCCTGAGTGGGTCATTTTTGACCCCCAGCCAATGTGGGTTAAAGACGTCCTAGATCGGTAAGATTTCATCACAGACTTGAAGTTATTTAATATAATGCCACGACACCAAAAAACTATTAATTTGCCTAAAAATTAAATTTATAAGATTTTATTAATCCAAATTATTGAAAAAACAAACATTTCCTTGAAATCCGTTAACTCCCCCACGATTCCCGAAAAGTGGTCCGACGGCTATCCGTCATATTTCACATTTTTCTTCCCCAAGTTGTTCTTAATGAATACAGAAAGAAAAAATTATACATTTTAATTTTTTTTTTATTTCAATTTTATTTGGTTTTTATAATATTTACATTTCACTTAATTTATATACATTTTAAAGAGTTCAATATTTTTATCTTTTTCTGCTTAATTAATAAAATTTAACAATGTTTTATAAATTTATGTACATATATACAAAATATTTTATTGGTGGTAAAAATTTAGCAAAAACCTATTTGACAATTTTTTTTTTTTTTTAATAAAACAACTAAACCTAACCTAACCTACTTAGAATTCTAACTACGATGAGCGAGCTCATTAATATGTTCATAACCTGAGCTCAGGCAACTGATATTAAAATTTTCAGTGAGTCTTATTATTTTTTCTTTAACTAATTCTATACCCGCAAGAGAATGAAGTCGCTCAGTCGAAAAAAACCATGGAAGATTATAAATTAACTTCAGTAACTTATTTTGAGATATTTGCAATTTTTGTAAATGGCAGTTCGCACTTGTCGACCAAACAGGAGCTGCATAGTAAATAACAGCATGGAAAATAGACTTTAAAATTAATTTTTTATTGCTAATGCTCAGTCTTGAATTCCTATTTATAAAGGGATATAATATTCGAGTTAGTACGTTTACCTTATTTGTTATATACGGTATGTGGTCTTTAAATTTCATTTTAGGGTCAAGCATAACACCTAGATATTTAACTTTTTGTTCCCATTGAATAGGATTGTTGTCAAACATAATACAATTCTGTGGTAGAAAACAATCTTTGCGTTTTCTAGTAAAATATATTGCCTGAGTTTTATCAGAGTTTAACATAATTTTCCATTTGTTAAAATACGAATGCAATTCTATTAAGGCCCTTTGAAGATTAGTAATTACATCTGTAGCCAATATTTCAGAGCTGAGGACCGCTGTGTCATCAGCAAAAATTGACATAGTACAGTAGTTTAATTGGGGAAAATCGGCAGTATATAAGTTGTAAAGAATAGGAGACAGACAAGAGCCTTGCGGACAACCTGCTGTAAGAGAAACACATTCAGAAGAGTATGAACCGATATGAACTTTAAAAGTACGAAGATGGAGAAAACTGTTGTATGGGAAAGTTAAAATTTATCATTTTAAAAACAAGACCGTCATGCCATACTGAGTCAAAGGCTGCTTTGACATCGAGTAAGACCATGCCTGTTGATTTTTGGTTATTGAAGTTTTCGTTGACTAAGTTTCTTATTCTTATTAGTGGATGTGCAGTGTTGTGTTCTCTGCGAAAACCAAACTGCTGAGGCGGAATAATGTTATTTGTTTCCATAAATTCTACTAATTTAATTTTAATAATTTTTTCCAGAATTTTAGATATTGAGGACAATAAGCTTATAGGTCGGTACGAAGTAGGGCAATCTGGAGGTTTTTTTTGGCTTTTTAATTGGAATAACTTTGGATTCTTTGAATTCTTGTGGAAAATAACAAAATTTTAGGCAAGAGTTTATAATAATTGTTAAAAATTTAATTCCCTTATGAGGAAGTGCTTTTAAACACCTGTTGTTGACACCATCAATTCCTGGTGATTTTTTATTCTTAAACGACTTGATTATTACATCGATCTCAGAAGTAGTTATTGAAAAATCTTCCGAATGATTAACATTCATCGCTCGAAATGATTCAAGAGTATTATTAACTAATGAATTTGTAAGAGGGTTTCCAAGATTTGCTGAAATGGAATGGTTCAAAGCAAATGTTTGAGCCAAAATTTCACCTTTTTCTTGGTTGGTAGTATAACGGTAACCGTTTTGTTTCAGTATTGGGATACTTCTGAACTTCTTCCTTAGTATTTTGGTTAAATTCCAAAATGGTGGAGAGCCTTTATCAAGAGTGGATAACAAGTGATCCCATGATTTATTTCTGAATTTTTCGATCTCTTCACGAATTTTTTGATTTAAAATTTTCATATGATACTGGTCATTTATATTCCTATATCGTTGCCAATCTCGCCTAAAGTTATTTCTTTGACGAATCATATTTTTCACGAAAAACGGTAGGGATTTCCTTGCATGTGAGGTATATTTCTTAGGAACACTACACTCAATTGCATCGCTTAACACCTGTTTGAAGTTTAAAAGAAGACTATCAATATGTTCAAAGTTTGTGATACTGTTGATATTTGGTAAGTTAAGGTGACGATTTAAGAATCTAGCGAAGCTATTCCAGTTAGCATTTACAAAGTCGTATTTAAAAGTTGTTGTATTATTATACGAACTATTTAAAACGATCTTCACTGGCAAATGGTCAGAGCTTAAGTCATTTAAAACTTCAGCAGGAGACATTATACCAGGTAAATTTGTTAAAAATATGTCAAGAGTAGAGGCTTGCCTATTAGAACTTGCAGGCACGTGAGTATGATCACTTGGATATATCATTTCAATGTTGTAAGATTCTAACTTTTCGTGTAGGATATTTCCCCAACCATTTGACCTTAAACAACCCCATGATTGGTGTCTGCAGTTAAAGTCCCCACCCAGTAAATATTTATTATCACGACTAAGTTTGTGAATATCTGAAGCGAATTGTCTTTTTCTTATTTCTCAACCAGAAAGTAGCACGAGTAAATATTTATACAATCGGTGTTAGTGAAAATTTTTACTCCAATATTTTCTATAAGGTTAGTATTAACTATAGGAATTAATTGATGAGGTATATTTTTTTTGATAATTACTGCTACCCCACCCCCTCTTGAATTAATTCTGTCATTTCTGTAAACATAAAATTCATTGTGTCTTATAGATATATCCGATTTTAACCCTGTTTCGGTAACTAAACAAACGTGTATATTATTAGAAATTAAAAATTGAAATAACTCTAATCTTTTGTTGCGAATGCCTCTTGCATTCCAAGTTATCACATTGATGTCATTGTGAGCCATTATGATAAAAACCTAACAGCGAGGTTTGTAATGACCTCGAATTGTTCTGCTTTAGACTTACAGTTCTTCAGCTTAGTTATTAACTCTAGAGTTAGGTTTTTGATTTCTTCAATAGAAAATAAATCGTTAGGACCGCCGCAGTTATTGTTGTTATTTCCACTGCTGTTGTTTATGGTGTCTCTTGGTGATATCCAATTACCTGATGGGGCTGGTACACTTTGGCGTAGCGTGTTGGGATAATTGTTATTGTAGTTGCCGTTTGACTGCCGTCCAGAATTATTTCGAACACTTCGTCGTTGTACTGGTTGCGAACGTTGTCGTATATTCAAATAGTTGATCTTGCTAGGACATTGATCGAAAGTAGACTTGTGCGAGCCATTGCAATTAGCACATTTAGCTGCAGTTTCTGTGCATTCCAAAGTCTTATGCTGACCAGCGCAATTTGCACAAAAAGTTTTGACCTGGCAGCGATTTGAGCCATGGCCAAACATTTGGCAGTTGTGGCATTGGGTAATCTGCGTTTTATGGGCTTGCTGGTATTCCCATCTCACTTTCAGGTAATTTATTACCGAATAATTTTGACGTAGTTCTTTAACAGTAATAGTTTGTCTCTCAAAATAAACGACATATATTATGAATTCTGCATTATAAGTTGTTTTTTTTGTAACAATTTTTACATCTGTACATTGTAGGCCCAAATCAGACAAATTTTTTTAACGATTTTTGGATCTTTTTTATCCATACCAAACAGAAGGGCTTTATATGGTTTTTCGCTTTTTGTAGCATAAGTGAAATACTCATATTTTTCTTTGAGTGTATTACGTATAGTTTCAAAATCTGTTTTAGATTTTAGGAACAATTTAAGGCCAATTGAAATTTTTCTTATGGCATAATCTGAGATATTGTTCAATTGACAGAGCTCATGAACTTCTTCGATTTTAACTTTCAATATTGTAATTGGAGGGACGTGAACTTTAGCAGTTTTTTCCATGATCATTTCATCATCATTAGTTTTATCTTCTTCAAGTGTTTGAAGGGGAGAAAAATAGTTGTTGTAGTTTGATGTACTTGGTACATTATCATTTGCTTTTGGTTTTTTATTATTGTTTTTAACGCTCATTGCGTTTACATTGTCACTGGTATGTGACCGTTTAATTTTGTTTGATTTTATTGTTTTTGTTTTTAATAGTTATTTTTTTTTTTGTTTTTATTAAATCTTTTTTGGGTTTTTCCATAAATTGTATTATTGTAACACAACACTGCGAATGAAGAAAAGTTATCAACGAGAGTATTTAAAACACGTCTCTTGACAACAAGAGTTCAAACATTACATTTTTTTTTTTTTTTTTTTAATAAAATTTTCAAATTTTGAAAAAAGGTGTTTTGAGAACGCCCCCAAAATCATGCCATTTTTTTGGTATCAAGTTTGAACGGGTTAATGATATCGAAAAATCTTTAAATTTCATATATAAGTATTTATGATCAAATATTATACAAAAATAATTTTTAATAATTTTAATAACAAAACTTAATTTTTTTTTTTTTTTAAGAAAAGTCCTTTTTTGCAAAAACCGCAATTTGGATGCTCAAAGTGGAGACGATAAAGATAAACTCCGATCGGAGTGATATTTTGCATGTGAGTTACCCTTAGGGGACCGACACTTTTGGCGGGTATTAGAATTTGATCAGAGAGAAAAGCTCAAAAACGAGCCACCCTAGTGAACCAACAGTCCAAATTTCATATTTCTAAGACCATTTTTTAAGGAAATATAAAAGGTACCAAAAGTACAGTTTTTTACTCTTTTTACCCCCTTAGAATCAACATTGGTAAAAGTCCAGCCTTATAGGATCTATATTCCGGGAGGTTAGCAAACAGTCCAAATTTCAAGTCTCATGACCATTATTTCAGGAGATATAAAAAGTACCAAAAGTACAGTTTTTTACCCCCTTAGAATCAACTTTGGCAAAAATCCAACCTTAGTGGATCTATATTCCGGGAGGTGAACCTACTGTCCGAATTTCAATTCTCTAGCTTCAGCGGTTTGGGCTGTGCGATGATGAATGAGTATGTCAGTCAGTCAGTCAATCACATTACTCTTTTATATATATAGATAGAATATCGCTCATTTACTTGTATAGTGTCATAACTGAAAATGTTTGATTTTACAAAAAACCTCTTTAAAGTTTACAATTGAAACATGGTTTACATTGCAAAAGGCCCGTACATAGAAAATGCTATAATGGCGTGTTCTCATCTGAAACGGAGAGCTTAAAAGATATTAATACGAATGTTTGACACAATATAAAGCAGGATATAACAAATAATTCTGTATTGTTTACCCAAAAACTACATATTTTGAGTTATGATTATTATTATACAAGTAAATGAGCGATATGATTAACATGGCATTTATTTTGATTTCGTTTACTCTAATTTCATTTAACGATTCTTGTTAAACAACTTTTAAGCTTACGTGAATATTAACAAACGTCAAAAAGACGATTTCGAACCAACGATCAAAGAAAAATCGAGCTACATGAAGTCAATGCATCTTCTTGGCGATGTCGATAGTTAATTCTCATTTTACTTATAAGTACTTTTATATGATAATATGATATGATAATTTATAATATATATATATGGGGCATTCCATGCCAAATCACTCACTTTTAGGCCCGACCCCATTCGATTAATTTTATTTTTGGATATGTTTTAGTACGTATTAAATGCAACTTGCAGCCAAATTTTCAGCCTTTTATACAAAGGTGGTGTTGAGTAATCAATTTTTAAAAATGGCGATTTTTTCCAAAAAATTAAAAAATTTAAATTTTCAATCAATTTTGACCAGTAAAAAATATAGATATTTTAAAAAAAGTTGGACAACGTTTTGTTGGTATTTAAATGTAGTTTTAGAAAAAAAATGTGAAAAAATTATTCGAAGTAATTATCACTTATTTTTTGACGTTTAAAAATTAAAATCGACTTTTTGAAAAAGTCCGAAACCTTCGATTTTTTTGTAAAAAAACTATAAGAATTCTACTCTAAATTATGCAACTTTTAAGCCATAACTCGAGATGTGATCACAATTCTTTCTATTTTTTTTTTTTTAATTTTTAAAATTGCACCTTTTATGTTTTGGCTCTGATTTATTTTATATGGAGCTCCAAAAAAAAAAAAATGGTAGATACTGACCCTAACTTATCCTAAATATATTCACTTGGAGGTTAATATACGTCTCACAAAAATTTGGGACGATCGGACATGTGTAAGGCGCTTAGCATGGTCCTTGAAGTTTAAAAAACGGATTACAAGGAAAAATATGAATTTTTTTCTGTTTTCGCAATTTCTTTGGTATTTTAAGTTAAGTTTTAATTCAAGTGATTACAGAATTATGACGTGGAGTAAAATGCCTTTCTAATAAGGTACTAAAAACTAAAATCGGTTGAAAATCAGCCAAGTTATTACAACTTCCCCAGGCATCTAGCGTGTGCCATACAACTTGATTAAAAAATACGAGGGCCCTTTTTTTAAATTTATTGAAATTTTCTACTGTAATAACATTTTTTCATTATTCATGTTTCAGTGTAATATTTTTTTGACTTTTCCAAATTTTAAAACAAAAAAAAATATTTTTTTTTACAATAGAGATTTCAAAAGGGTGTGGAAAATGCAGGCATTTTTAGCACTAATTTTAAAAATGTTAGCAAAACACAATATGAAAAATACTTGTCATCTAATAACATTTGAACTTGAAGAATAAAAAAATGTTATTACAGTAGAAAATTTCAAAGAATTTCAAAAATCGGATTGTATTGATTAATCAAGTTGTCTGCCACACGTTAGATGCCTGGGGAAGTTGTAATAACTTGGCTGATTTTAAACCGATTTCGGTTTTTATGACCTTAATAGAGAGACATTTTACTCTACATTTCAATTCTGTAACCATTTGAATTCAAAATTAACTTAAAATACCAAAAAAATTAAGAAAACAGAAAAAAATGCATATTTTCCCTTGTAATCCGATTTTCAAACTTCAAAGCCGATGCGGCACGCCTTACCCATGTCCGATCATCCTAAAATTTTCTGAGACGTATTTTTACACTCAAGTTAATATATCTAGGGGAAGTTACGGTCAATATTTACCAAATTATTTTTTTTTGGAACATCATATAAAATAAACCAGAGTCAAAAAAAAAAGTGCAATTTTCAAAATTTGAATAAAAATAGAACGAATTACGATCACATCTCGAATTATGACTTAAAAGTTGCGTAATTTAGAGTAGAATTTTTTGACATTTTTAAAAAAAAATCGAAGGTTTCGGACTTTTTCAAAAAGTCGATTTTAATTTTTATACGATAAAAAACAAGTGATAATTACTTCGAACAATTTTTTCATATTTTTTTTCTAAAACTACATTTAACTACCAACAAAATGTTGTCCATCTTTTTTTAATATATCTATATTTTTTACTGGTCAAAATTGATTGAAAATAATTTTTTTTTCATTTTTTGGAAAAAATCGCCATTTTGAAATTGATTACTCAACACCACCTTGGTATAAAAGGCTGAAAATTTGGCTGCAAGTTGCATTTAATACGTACTAAAACATATCCAAAAATAAAATTAATCGAAGGGGGTCGGGCCTAAAAGTGAGTGATTTGGCATGGAATGCCCCATATATATTATATAATATTTATTTCTGTCATATGTGGCGTATGATTAATATTTGTTTTAAAAGATGTATAGTAATATGTGTCGTATGATTAATATTTAATTTTGAATAATTTTGTCATAGGTGGCGTATGATTGTTAAATCTGGATGAATTTTTTATATGACCATCGCTCTTATTTAGAGTTTTTCTTTTCCCGGACTTTTTCATTTCCCGGGAAAGCGGGATTCATTTTTAAATTTCCCGGGATCCCGGGAATTCCCGCAAAAACTAAAAAACCCAAATTTTTGGTCAAAAAAAATATATAAAAAGCTTATGAATGCAATTGCACTATTTATAATATTTATTAACACCATAATAATTTTATTTAGTACTTTTAAAACAAAAAAAAAATAAGTTTCGAGAAAAAAAATTTTTTTTTGTTACACAGTTCCCGTCCCGGGAATTCCCGTGAAAAACTCTACTCTTATTACACCTCCATATGGTGCTTTTTAAATCAAACGTACCACGGTAAATAAATTTTGTTGGATCAAAGTCATACTTACGAAGCCTCTTAATTAGAAATTTCATTAAGACGCACAGTGAACCAATCCCATAGTAAAATGGAATTTTAATAGAAGGAGTACTCCTACAGCTGTAGAACCCGGTACATATATTGATTTGAATCTTCTAATTTTAAATTTATAATCATATGTGTTCCACAATTTTTATAATCGCGGTTATCCTCGATTTTGTTTTTTTTTTATATTTTTTACTTTGCTAAACAAATTGTATATTTTAATTAATAACATAAAATAATTCCATGTTAAATTACGCTGGTTTTCGCGACTTTTCGCATTTTTTTCACTCTTCATTTCGAATTGTGTTTAAGTTTAATAGTTTTAAGTACATGAAAATAATTTCACTATGGTAGTCGCAAAATTTAGCAAGCTGGGCACCCTGCCGGTAAAGCTATTTCGGGTACGCTGAATTCATAGTGCTAGCCGTTTTTCGAAGACACCGCTCGTAAAATAAAAAATGGAAAAAAAATCGCAAAAGATAACACTGCGGAACACTAAAAAATAAACAAGAGTTACGACCATCATTTCTATATATTTCGGACATGCTGATTCGAATGGCGTACTTCGTTTTTCGATGTATGGTACAGTTTTCTTGCAAAATGTCGTTAAAGATTTGCTGATTTCGAGCCAGTTTTTTAACAAAAAAATTTGCAAAGTAAATGGTTTATAAATTATATGACATGGAAAACAAAGATATGACTTGTAGCAACATTTCTTATGCATTTTTTAAAGTTTTCGCGAAATTAACAGCCAAATTTGTCTTTGATAAAAAACTTGCTTTTAATGAATCAAAAATGCATCCCTAACAATACGAATAGTGGACAAAAAACACCTTTGTATGTTAACACCATCATGATGAAAATCGCGAAAAACCGTTTTTTTTATATGCCAGCATCACTTTACAAGATGATTTAAGGTTCCATCTTTTAGTATATAATATGGAAACCTTAAACAACTAACTGACCAAAAACTCGGCCAAAAAAGTTTTCATTTGCAAAAGTTATCTTAACAAAAACTATTACTTCAGTGTTTGCGATACAATAATTATAGTTTTTGTTAAGATAGCTTTTGCAAATGAAAACTTTTTTGGACAAATTTTGGGTCAGTTCGTTGTTTAAGGTTCCCACATTATATACTTAAAGATGAAGCCTCAAATCATCTCCTAAAGTGATGCTGCCATATACAAAAAAACGGTTTTTCGCGATTTTCATCATGATGGTCCATATAACATAGATGTTTTTATGATCCACAAAATGCAAGTTTTTATCAGAGACCAATTTAGCGGTTAATTTCGCGAAAACTTAAAACAAATTAAGAAATCGGCGAATTTAAGGGCTTAAGATGAAAAGCTTTAAACCAAATTTATATTAAAAATATTGCTACAAGTTATATCTTTGTTTTCCATGCCATAAAATTTAAAAATCATTATCTTTGGAATTTTTATACCCTCCACTCTAGTGATAGAGGGTATATATAAGTTTGTCATTCCGTTTGTAACACCTCGAAATATTGGTCTAGGGCCCCATAAAGTATATATATTCATGATCCTCGATCGATTTTAAGACGATCTAGCGATGTCCGTCCGTCCGTCCGTCCGTCCGTCCGTCCGTCCGTCCGTCCGTCCGTCCGTCTGTCCGTCTGTCTGTCTGTTGAAAACACGCTAACTTTTGAAAGACTTTACGGAGGCTCCTGAATTTTGGCATATATGTTTGGCATTTACCTGGTCAGGTTGGTATTGCAAGCCAGCGAAATCGGTCCAGTGGTTTAAAAGTTATGAGCAAAAGACTGAATTTCGGCAAGGGTTTTTCGTTAATTTATGAGATAAAAAGCACTATAATTTTCGAAAATCAATTCTGAGGATGCTGAAGCTTGGCATATATATATTTCGTTCCTCCAGCCTAGTTCGTATTGAATTTCACCCAAATCGGTCCAGTGGTTCAAAAGTTATTAGCAAAACCGTGAATATCAGATTAGCTTCACCTTAAATTCAAGTGGTGAAAACCCGTTAAACCTGTTTTACAACCATTGGTAAGTCACAAAAATATTTTAAAACGTATTTTTGTCACTCAAAAATATTTTTATACCAAAACAAAAAAAAAAAATACACTCGAAAAAAATGTTACACTCAAAAAAAATTTTACACTCAAAAAAAAATTATTTTTTTTTTTTTTTTTTCAAAAATTACTAAAAAAAAATTTTACACTCAAAAAAAAATATGTTTTTTTTTTTTTCAAAAATTACTAAAAAAAAATTTTACACTCCCCTAGTAAAAATATTATGCTAATTTTACTAAATAGATCTAATTTGATCCGTAAAATGGTTGTATCAAATAATATCTAATTGTATTACTTTGGATAAAAAATATAAAAATTGATACACTTTGATCCTGAATTTGGTCAAATCTAATTAGATCAAATTGATCTTATAATATCTATTTTTATATAATTTGATGAGCAAAACCAAAATACGAATCTAATCATATATGGAGCAATATCTAATCATATAAAGTAGATCAACCGTATCAAAGTGATAGATAAAATTTTATATAAATTTATACGGAAGCATATTAACTCATATAAGATTGTATCAAATTATATATGATTAGACCAGAAAATTTTACTCGGGTCAAAAAAAAAAAAATAGTAAATTTTTTTTTAATGTAAAATTTGAAAAAAATTTTACACTCAAAAAAAATTTTACACTCAAAATAAAAAAATAGTTTTTTTTTATTTAAATTATTAAAAAAAAAAATTTTTACACAAAATAAAATATTTCTAATCATAACTGTTATTTTTTCACGTTAGAAAATTTACTATCACTTAAAATGGGCATTGTGGAGGGTATTCATAGATTCGGCCAAGTCGAATTTAACTTTTCTACTTGTTTTTTGTTAAAAAAGCAACTGAAAATCAGCCAATCTTTAATGACATTTTACAAGAAAACTGTACCATACATCGAAAAACCGAGTACGCCATTCGATTCAGCATATCCGAAATATATTGAAATGATGGTCGTACCTCTTGTTTTCTAAAATAGTAAAATAGTTTTGTCACGCAGTGTAATTTCCCCGAATACAATTTTTTCGAATACATATTTTTCTTGGTATAACTTTGAAAAAACTGATATTACGATGGGATTTAGTGTACACGAACTAGCTTTACCAGATGGCTGTCGTAAATTCAAATAAAAATTAAATTATTTGTATTAAACCAATTTTTTCACAAAAATAAATTTTTTTCGCGAAAATTTTTTTTTTCAAAATTCGAGAACAGTGTTTTTATTGCGGTTTAAACATTTATTTAAAAGCAATTTTAAAATATGTATATTTGAAATTGTCTTTATTGAAGTAGTAAAATAGTGTACATAATTTTTTTTGGTAGATCGCTCAATTTACAGAAATGGTATTCCTTAAT
>CAWUER010000506.1:0-110705 GCA_963921195.1 Pegoplata infirma
TTTCTAGTACCATTATTTAAGTAAATGTAAAAGGTACCAAAAGTACAGTTTTTTTACCCTTTTTTCCCCCTTAGAATCATCATTGGCAAAAATTAAGCCTAACTGGATCTTAATTCCGAGAGGTGAACATACAGTCCAATTTTCAAGTTTCTATGACTATTATATATATAGGATATATAAAAAGTACCCCCGTAGAATCAACATTGGCAAAAACCCAGCCTTAGTGATTTTTGTTTCCGGGAGGTAAACCTACATTGCAAATTTCAAGTTTCTAATACCATTATTTAAGGAACTAAAAAAGGTACCAAAAGTACAGTTTTTTACCCTTTTTACCCCCTTAGAATCGTCATTGGCGAAAATCCAGCCTTAGTGAATCCATATTCCGGGAGGTGAACATACAGTCCAAATTTCAAGTCTCTGTGACAATTATTTTAGAAAATATAAAAGGTACCAAAAGTCCAGTTTTTTACCCTTTTTACCCCCTTAGAATCAACATTGGCAAAAGTTCAGCCTTACAGGATCTACATTCCGGGAGGTGAACATACAGTCCAAATTTCAAGTCTCTATGACCATTATTTCATGAGATATAAAAAAAGTACCAAAAGTACAGTTTTTACCCTTTTTACCCCCTTAGAATCAACACTGGCAAAAATCCGGCCTTAGTGTATCTATGTTCCGGGAGGTGCACATACAGTCCAAATTTCAAGTCTCTATGACCATTATTTCAGGAGATATAAAAAGTACCAAAAGTATAGTTTTTTACCCCTTTTTACCCCCTTAGAATCAACATCGGCAAAAGTCCAGCCTTACAGGATCTTCGTTCCGGGAGGTGAACATACAGTCCAAATTTCAAGTCTCTATGACCATTATTTCATGAGATATAAAAAGTACCAAAAGTACAGTTTTTTACCCTTTTTACCCCCTTAGAATCAACACTGGCAAAAATCCAGCCTTAGTGGATCTATATTCCGGGAGGTGAACCTACGGTCCAAATTTCAAGTCTCTAGCTTCAGCGGTTTGGGCTGGGCGATGATGAGTCAGTCAGTCAGTCAGTCAGTCAGTCAGTCAGTCAGTCACGTTACTCTTTTATATATATAGATTTTATATGACTCCATTTTTTTAAATTTTTCTAAGTTTTTCCAAGGACAATTTTTTTTGAAAATAGTTATACCCGAGTAAAAATAAACATATATAACAATATATAACTTGAAGCAAACATAATAAATCATATATGATTATACATCGCGTGAGATATTTTCTAAATTTTTTAAATGCAGTCATATTTAGTTACATATAATTCAATCATGATTCGGATTAAAAGGTGTACGTTTGATATAATTATATAAAATTATATAAGGGTCAATACAAAATTGGTTTTTCTGTATAATTTAATATAAAATTATATATATCTTATTCTGTTCCATATATAACTATAAATGTTTCCAATTAACCAAAAATGTTCTAAGTTTTTTAGGCTAAGTATAAGAAACTTTTTAAAATGTTCCTAAACATTTCCATGTTAGGGTTATGTATATCACCTATCTGGTTCGAAGCGTACCTAAACATTTTTGTTGTTTTAGGAAATTATATGTTTGGTGAATGTATCGTTGACCTGTGGTGTATTGTATCTCAACCCAAACCAAAAAGACCAGGATTTTATATGTTATTATGCAATTAGATCTAATTAGATCCACTAATATATGGAAATGTCTGGTCAAAACTCGGATGAAATCAAATCATATTTTATACAAGTTGATCTTTTTTAATGCAAAAACATCCACCATTATTCGGATTAAATTGCGTATAAATATATATTGTGTTATATATCATATTATATTGCATCATATAAAAATTTTTACTCGGGTATAATATTTACATGTTTTATATAAAATTTAACATGACTCTATTTTTTGAAATTTTTTTAAGTTTTTTTCAAAGAACAACTTATTTTTATTATTTTAATTTTTCAACTTTTTATTAAAAACTAAAAAAAACATCCGATTTCTAAAATTGTATAAATTTTAATATAATTGGATATAAATTTATATCATTGGATTAGACCAAAACTCGTATCAAAGTCGATATAAAATTATATAAACTGATATTATTAGATATTATTCGATCAAATCTTATGAAACCATTTTTCGTATAAGATTATATCAAAATAGACACGAACCCATATTAAATTATATATTGTGTCATATCAATTTTTTTACTCGGTACTATATAGGAACTTTTTTACTCGGGTACCCGAGTAAAAAAGATCATATATAATTATATATAGTTTTATATATACATATATGATTTTATAAATCTATATGTATTTTTTGTTGCATCATATGTGATTTTATATATTTGCACTTCTAATTTTTTTTTTTATATAAAATTATATAATAGAAAATATTGACTTTTATATAATTACATATCCCGAGTAAAAAAAGTAATATGACGCAATATTTAATTTTATATGAACACCCGAGTAAAAAAGTTTTATATATAATTTTATATCTATATATATAAAAATGGATGTGTGTATGTATGTGGGTATGTATGTATGTATGTATGTTCCGTATGGACTCGAAAACGGCTGGACCGATCTTGATGAAATTTTCAGGGAATATTCAGAATAGCCTGGCGAGTAACACTGTCAAGTCGGATTTCTGATTTTCCGTCTGTGGGCGGAGGGGCGTGGCAAAATCCAATTTTTGCATCCCACCATTAATGACATCTATATATAAAAAACGGATGGACCGATTTTGATGAAATTTATATCAAAGATAGTACTAACTGAGTACTCACTATGTGCCAAATTTGAGCGTTATCGGACAAAGTAGCGTAAAATGCCATGCAACTTTGTATTGAATTGAAAGTTATTTCAATAATGCAAAAAACGGCTATATCTATGTTCCTTATGGACGCGAAAATGGCTGAACCGATCTTGATGAAATTTTCAGGGAATATTCAGAATAGCCTAGGGAGTAACACTGTGCAGTCAGATTTTTAAGTTTTTGTGCGTGGGCGGATGGGCGTGGCAAAATCGAATTTTTACATTGCACCACTAATGACATCTTTATATAAAAAACGGATGAAACGATTTTGATGAAATTTAAACCAGAGATAGTACTAACCAAGTACTAACTATATGCCAAATTAGAGCGTGATCGGACAAATGGGCGTAAAATGCCATGCGTTATTGCCAATGGGCGGAGGGGTGGGCAAAATCGAATTTTTACATTGTACCACTAATGACATCTATATATAAAAAACGGCTGGACCGATTTTGATGAAATTTAAACCAACGATAAAACTAACCAAGTACTAACTGTGTGCCAAATTAAAGCGTGATCGGATGGGCGTAAAATACCATGAAAAAATTGAATTTTATTTCTGCATGCTCCGCAATAACGCAAAAACTGTTGATTTGATTTTAAAGAAATTTTCAGCACTGATAGTATTAACCGGGTGCGGAACTATAGGCCATGTTATACAACGATTGGAAAAAGGGGTGTAAAATGCCACTCCCCTTTGTACTATACTGGACGTTGCCTGCCTGTTTCGCAATCACGCAAAAACAGCTGAACCGATTCTCTTGACATTTTAAATACATACAGTGCTAATCAAGTGCATATGTAGGCCATATAAGATCGTTATTGGAAAAAGGGATCAAAATTACAACGCCCTTTGTACTATACTGACCACGATTGAACAAAGAGGCGTAAATTGACACGCCCCTTTGTTTTATACTAACCGTTATATCTGCCTGTTTTGAAATCACGTAAAAACGGATAAGCCGAATCTGTCACTACTAACCGAGCGGGAACAGTAGGTCATATGTAGAGCGCGATTCAGCAAAAGTGTATAAAATGTCACTCCCGTTTTTCATAAATAAAAAGTTATTTCCTCCTCTTTCGTAATTACACAAAAACGGCAAAACTGATGTCAATGAAATTTACAGCACAGATAGTACTAATCGAGGATGCAGCATGGAACTTTAGACTATCATGATTCCATAAAAATGCGTTAAATGACGCCCCTTTGTGCTATACTTAACGTTATGTCTGTCTGTTTCAAAATCACGCAAAAACGGCTGAACCGATTTTCTTCAGATTTCCTATAGATAATGCTAACCGAGGGTGGAACCAAAGATGAATAGCTGGACCCGGACCCGTGATTTAATTTTGTCCGACACTATATTAAATTAAGATGCAATATAAAGCAGTTTTTTTTTCTTAGGGCCAGCAACGCGGACCGGGTATAGCTAGTAATTATATAAAATTTGATAAAATTATATATAATTATATAAAATTATATAAAGAAGTTTTTGTTTTCAAAAAATTTGATAAAATTATATAAAATTATATATAATTTGATAAAATTATACGAAATTATATCCGAATTTTTTTTATATAAAATTATATCAAATTATATATAATTTTATATAATTTTATAAAATTTTATCAAATTATATATAATTTGATATATATTTATAAAATTTTATATAAAACAAATTTTGATATAATTATATATAATTTGATAAACTTATATATAATTTTATATAATTTTATAAAATTTTATCAAATTATATATAATTAGATATAATTTTATAAAATTTTATATAAAAAAATTCGGATATAATTACCCGGCTAAAAATAAATGTGTATGTTCATATATGCTTATATATAGATCTTTATACAATCATATATGAAATATATGGAAACATATATGTGACCATATATGCAAGAAACGATCCCATATATGTGGCCGTATATAAAATATGTGGCATATATGATATCATATATGGAAACATATATGTTATCATAAAATGTTAAATTTTAGTGCATGTGTGTGAAAATATCCACCGGAATTACAAAATAAAAGTTTTGTACGATTGAAATTATATTTTATTACCATATTTATATCTTAATACCGATTCGTATCAATAATTTAAAAAATATTGTTTCCTAGTTGCAAAATATTCTGATTAAAAAAGTTACTTTTACATAAAGAAAATGGAAAAGGTAAGTTTTTATTAGAATTTTAAATGAATTTAGAATTTTAAAATCATATGTATTATTTTTTTCCAGTTCATCGTCATAACAAGTATAAGCGTGGACATTTTATTCCAAAACAAGATCATATTTAAAATGAGTAAATGAACATATGTCGCAAATACAATAATATAGAGTGCTTTGATGTTGAAGAAAATTAAACTGCGCAGCTTCGTTAATCTCGTGCAACTTCGTGGGGAGGGCATATGCACCACCATTATGTTTTCACTGCGATTGCAATACTGCAAACTATTTTGAAATCCCTTAATGTCGCCATAACAAATTGGAAATGATAGATCGTATAAGCAGTTTTGAGGCCGAGTAACGTTAAGATCACTCAACTTGGAGAAGAGGACATATGCACCACCAGAAATGTTATCACTACGATTCCAACACTATAAATTATTTCGAAATCCCTTACTGTAGCAAATTGGAAAAGGAAAGAACGTATGTATAAGAAGTTTGAAGGCCGAGTTACTAGAAAATTCAACCATGCGGAGGTACGTTAAGCTCGCTTAACTTGGAGCAGAGGGCATATGCACGATCATAACGTTATCACTACGGTTCCAACACTACAAACTATTTTGAAATCGCTTACTATCGCCATAGCAAATCGAAATGAAAAGAACGATCAGTTTTAAGGTTGAGTAACGATTTAGGAAGGACAACGTTTTTATACAATTACAAGAAAGCTGTCTATAAGCGAAAGTGACAATCTGGCACATTGTCACTATGATGTAAGTAAAAATAGTTTTTGTCCCAGTCCTTCAAATATCCTTACAAACATAATGTAAGTAGAAATAGTTTTTATCCCTATCCTACAAATATTCTTACAAACATAACCCAGCAAGATAAAATACATACTACTGAATATATTGCTTTTAATCAAAGTCTTAAGCAATTATTTGCGTTATCATTAACCTATTAGCACCAAATGATATCGTTGGTAATACTTTAATACAATAAAAATTCTAGAAATATCTCAAATATTAATATTATTTTATATCCTTTTTTAGATTTTGACTATAAATATTGTAAAAAAGAGGCTTATACCATAACAAAAACGCTAAGTCTGAAGATAATCGGAATTAACACTAAAACAAGAAACACAAAGGAAATCAACGATCCTTTAATAAGCCCTTTGTTCGCATCTTTCGATATCAATTGAAAAACATGATATATAAGATCTTTTATGTTTAATTTATTTTGTTGACTATTAAAATGTATTCTCATATCTATAAGTTAAATTATTTATTTTTATTTGTTCACCAAAAATGCAAACGATAGTAACTAAAAAATGAAAATCATAAAATTAAAGGGTTATGAAAACACCAAAATTAATAAAAAAAAATATTTTTAATTTTAAATTATACTTATGTACACCGTTTGCAATTCTGGTGAATATATACATAATAATCTATTACATATAGTTTAAAATGAAAAAAAAAAATAAAAAAAAAATATGAAAAAGAATGTAAAACAAATTTAAAACAACATCATATATGATCCCATATATGATTCAATATATTATCCAATATATGATTCAATATATGATCTAATATATGATCACATATATTGGATCATATATGACCGTGTCTTATATAAGCGCCAATTTTGGAATATGTTCATATATGAGACCATATTTGATACTATATATGATACTGTATATGGTCTCATATATGATATCATATATGATTATATACAAAATTTTTAGCCGGGTATATATAATTTTATCAAATTATATATAATTTTATCTAATTTTATCAAATATATATAATTATATATAATTTTATCAAATTATATATAATTATATAAAAACTTTTTTACTCGGGCAGATATGCTTTTATGTAAATCCATATTAATTTTGATCCGAAAATTGGCGGATCGAATATTATACGATTATATCAAATTCTATTATTTCTGATAAAATAATATCAAATTTGATTAAGTTTGATCCCAAAAATGGGTCTATCTAATTGTATTAAATCATATCTTATCTGTTAAAATTAGATAAATTTTTATATAATTAGATGAAATCTGGTAAATTTTTTTGGAATTTTAAACGTGAAATTAGAAATTATTTTATCAGATTGGATAAATTTTTCAAATCGTTTTTACGGGATTTGAAAATTCCAAAAAATGTTTGTGTCTTGGAAAATTTAAAAACATTTTTTTGGAACTTAACAATTTTTCAAAAACATAAAATTTCTCCTAAAAACATTTTCAATGATTTTTTTACTCCAAAAAAAATTGCCAAAAAAAATTTTGTGTCCGGGACTTTGGAAAATTTTTATAAAATTTTTTAGGACTTGAAATTTTTTTTTAATTGTCCGGGACTTAGAAAATTTTGAAAATTTTTTTCGGGATATAATTATAAATAAAATCATATATCTTTTTATCTGTTATATTTAAAAATTCCCGACCTTATATGTCATATCTAATTTCATATAGATCGGTATATAAATAGATATGAATAAGTATGTTATCATATTAAAAAATAAGGAAAAACACAATGCTATATATAAACTTCTATGCCCATATCAAAGTTCATGCATAACCATATATAAATTTAAATAATTATATATTAGCATATATGATTATATCATATCTTTTTTCCTCGGGTTGTATCAATCCGTATCAAACTGATAAAACCAGATATACCCATTTTACGTATCATATTATATATATGACTATCTGTTCAGATCTTGCAGGATAACCGAAGATAATATTTGAAACAATTGTGTCCACCATATTTGGGATCTAATTTGTCACGGCTCAAATTTTCAGATTTGTGTACCATGTTGGTAAGAGTGTCCCTTGAGATGGTACCCGCTTATTTTTTTCCATTTGACTTAAAAATAACTCCCCGGCTAAAAATGTTGTATATAATCATATATGATATCATATATGAGACCATATACAGTATCATATATAGTATCAAATATGGTCTCATATATGAACATATTCCAAAATTGGCGCTTATATAAGACACGGTCATATATGATCTAATATATGTGATCATATATTAGATCATATATTGAATCATATATTGGATAATATATTGAATCATATATGGGATCAAATATGATGTTGTTTTCAATTTGTTTTACATTCTTTTTCATATTTTTTTTTTTTCATTTTAAACTTTATGTAATAGATTATTATGTTATTATTTAAAATTAAAAATATTTTTTTTATTAATTTTGGTGTTTTCATAACCCTTTAATTTTATGATTTTCATTTTTTAGTTACTATCGTTTGCATTTAAATATAAAAATAAATAATTTAACTTATAGATATGAGAATACATTTTGATAGTCAACAAAATAAATTGAACATAAAAGATCTTATATATCAAGTTTTTCAATTAATATCGAAAGATGCGAACAAAGGGCTTGTTAAAGGAACGTTGATTTCCTTTGTGTTTTCTTGTTTTAGTGTTAATTCCGATTATCTTCAGACTTAGCGTTTTTGTTATGGTATAAGCCTCTTTTTTTACAATATTTATAGTCAAAATCTAAAAAAGGATATAAAATAATATTAATATTTGAGATATTTCTAGAATTTTTATTGTATTAAAGTATTACCAACGATAGCATTTGGTGCTAATAGGTTAATGATAACACGGATGTCATTTAACGAAGCAACCATGTAGCTTTAAAGATTGGCTAGATACTGCTAGTTACATACATGTTGGAGTGTATTTTGTTAAGACCATGGGATGCTTAAGCCCATTGGATGCTAAAGACTATGGAATGCTTTTTAAGGAAAGATATATTGTCTTTCAGAAATCCATCTGAAAAAATATTCAAAATTATTACACATTTCTTTTTTATTCCAGCAAAAAAGAACTTGCTACTACTAAATGCATGCATCAAAATTCATAGCAAGCAAATAATTACTTAAGACTTCGATTAAACTTCGATTACTTAGGACTTCGATGACGAAAAAACATATGTTTTTCGTCTGTATCATCTCCAACGTATTCAGGAATACCAAAAATTACCTTCGTCGCGTTTTAAACGCGTTTATGACAACAGGAATAGCCCCGAATATATTCAGTAATATGTATTTTATCTTGCTCGGTTATGTTTGTAGGAATATTTGAAGGATAGGGATAAAAACTATTTCTACTTACATCATGGTGACAATGTGCCAGATTGTCACTTTCGCTTATAGACAGCTTGTAATTGTATAAAAACGTTGTCCTTCCTAAATCGTTACTCAACCTTAAAACTGATCGTTCTTTTCATTTCGATTTACTATGGCGATAGTAAGCGATTTCAAAATAGTTTGTAGTGTTGGAACCGTAGTGATAACGTTATGGTCGTGCATATGCCCTCTGCTCCAAGTTAAGCGAGCTTAACGTACCTCCGCATGGCTGAATTTTCTAGTAACTCGTCCTTCAAACTTCTTATACATACAGTCTTTCCATTTCCAATTTGCTACAGTAAGGGATTTAAAAATAATTTATAGTGTTCGAATCGTAGTGATAACATTTCTGGTGGTGCATATGTCCTCTTCTCCAAGTTGAGTGAGCTTAACGTTACTTGGCCTCAAAACTGCTTATACGATCTATCATTTCCAATTTGTTATGGCGACATTAAGGGATTTCAAAATAGTTTGCAGTATTGCAATCGCAGTGAAAACATAATGGTGGTGCATATGCCCTCTCCACGAAGTTGCACGAGATTAACGAAGCTGCGTAGTTTAATTTTCTTCAACATTAAAGCACTCTATATTATTGTATTTGCGACATATGTTCATTTACTCATTTTGAATATGATCTTGTTTTGGAATAAAATGTCCACGCTTATACTTGTTATGACGATGAACTGGAAAAAAATAATACATATCGTCACCTAAAATGCAAAACGCCCTAACTAACAAAAAATTCAAAATCGCGTTTTTAATTGATTCTTATGTATTGGATCAAAATACATGTCCACAAAAAAATTTAGACTCCTTTGATCAAAAATGGGGATTTTATTAACAAAATTCAAAAAGCCCTAACTACATGCCTTGATATATGTTAAACCAAAAAGCCCCAACTACACATTTGTATACATAATATTGCCGACGCAACTGTTATTTTTTAAGATTAAACATTTTTGTTGATGCTTCTTCTTCCACAGTGTCCACCAATAGGAAAAACATATGTATATGTACACAAAAAATAAAGTTTAGAAATTTACCAATTAACCCCTTCAGGCCCGTACTCTCACGAGAATTGTTCCTTTTTCAGCTATAGAAATCGCAATTTATGCAGTACAATTAGTCTTAAGTAAGATATAAATTCTACATAAAATTTAATAACAATATAATTAATGACGATTAAAAACATGATTGGAAGTTCTTCATTCCGATTGAATAAAATTCAAAGTTAATTTTTCGTTAAATAAGTAAAAAAAAATGTTTTTAATTATAATTTTTGCTTTTATTACAAAAAATATAGGGGGCTAATTATGTAACTTGATAATCGTCATCGTGAGCGATGCGATTGACGATTACATATGGGGGTTTTCATCTCAAGGGACACAACTTTTAAAACCAATAGTAGTTTAGCCACAATTTTTCAGCTAGATCGGTCAAGAACTTTCTGAGTTAGTGGGGGCCGTAATTTTACAGTTTGGTAAAACAGGTTTTTTTTTTGCATCTATGTAACTGATTACCTAATGTTCCTAGCAAAATGTGTCCCGACAGTTTAAGATAGCTATTTCTTTAATCTTTCAAAAAAAATTTTGTTTCTTTTTTTCTGCAAAATCAAAAATTTGTTTGGCATTTTTTTAAAACAGGCCCTTTTTTAACTCAAAATAAAGCTAAGGTATTTTCCTTTAAGAGCTTTGTAGGATGCGAGTGAGATATCTATCAAATGCCCAATATTTACTGTAGATCTTAAGAAATTTTCCAGAAGCCGAGTAAACATTTTTGGCCGAAGAGTTTTAGATTTTCTTTCCATTTTCGTAATTTCTGACCTAATAATAGTTACGCATAAAAAAATTGGGCCCCTACTTCCCCCTTATAACGCTGTTCTGGCCAAGGCTATTTTGGTACTCGCCGTGATCTTTAAGAAATGCAACTTAATAATAGTTATTCTACAAGAATTTGGATTTCTGAACCCCCTTCTTGACCATTATTTCGCCTGTCCAGTAAATATAATTTTGTCCCTTATATACTTATTACTTCGCAAACTTTGAGAACTTATAGTGAGTAAGTGGACCCATTTAGAGACTTAATGAAAACAAAACGTTTGTTTCTCTAAAACTCTTCTATAATTCATCTTTTAGCACATTTATCCTATCTTTTACTTGAACAAAAAAAAATCTCAAAAAATCATTTGGGAAGTATAGTTGCTTGTGGTCGTTAAAAGGTTAAAGCATTTTGATGCATTAGGTTATTTCGGGCCATACCCTTTGTCCTGTTCCACCCTCATTTGACATGGAGCTTTAAAATGGTAAATTGACATTTTGTATCGAATTAAGTTAGCATGTGTTTAACAGAATCCAAAATGAGAGATTTTGCAGTGTTAGGTTATATAGCAGATGCCACGCCCCTTTTTCCAATACCGCCCACATTTTGTTAGAGTTCTATATAAATCTTGTTAGCATGTTCTTACATTTTACAACACATCTGTTTAGTGTTTTAAACATCTTTAGTGCAGTTAGGGCTTTTTGTGTTTCTGAAAATTACAAGACAAAAGGGCGTTACTAACATAACTTTTCAAATATTAAAAATTTATAATTTTTTTTAACAGAAATGAATTTGTTTGTGTGTTTTTACTAATATTTAGGAAATTTGTAATGAAAACTTTTATAGTTTTTATATAAACACGTTTTTTGCTTCTCCTGTAAAATTTGTAAAATGTTAGATAGGGCGTTTTGCATTTTAGGTGACGATATGATTTTAAAATTCTAAATTCATTTAAAATTCTAATAAAAACTTACCTTTTCCATTTTCTTTATATAAAAGTAACTTTTTTAATCAGAATATTTTGCAACTAGGAAACAATATTTTTTAAATTATTGATACGAATCGGTAGATATAAATATGGTAATAAAATATAATTTCAATCGTACAAAACTTTTATTTTGTAATTCCGGTTGATATTTTCATACACATACACTAAAATTTAACATTTTATGATAACATATATGTTTCCATATATGATATCATATATGGCACATATTTTATATACGGCCACATATATGGGATCGTTTCTTGCATATATGGTCACATATATGTTTCCATATATTTCATATATGATCATATAAAGATTTATATATAAGCATATATGAACATACACATTTATTTTTAGCCGGGTCAGGAAAAATTTTATGCCCCTATGACCACGCCTTCCCTACGCGACGGGGCCTTAAAGAGTGGGGCCTAAAAAATAATTTTTCCATACAAACCAAACAAATTTTTTTTTTTGATTTTAATTTTTTTTGTTATTAATTACACTGTGCTACACCAAAAAAATGCAGGGGTTCTCATATAAAAATTTGGGTTGGTTGGAGTCCATAGAGTACTGATATACTCATAGTTTTTCTGGATCACTTCGTTAAGTACGTTTTTTATTGGCAAATGTTTTGGAAAACGGAAATTCTTAAATTACAATTCTAAAAAATTATTACTTTGTTTGTTTGCAACCGATTTTCGATTTTATGGATTTTTTTTAAAGGTATAGGTCTTACCTTTCAAACAAAACAAAAATATTAAAAATCGATCAAGAATTGGCTGAGCTACGATCGCTTAAGTAAAAGAAAACCGAATTTTTTGAAAAATTTGTCATATTCTTTACACTCTAAGTTGAAAGTGAATCTTTAAACAATTTTTTTGAATTTTTTGTAAAAAAGTATAGTAAAGTGGCTTTCCAAAACACCAAAAAATATAACAATCGGTTAAAAAATGAATGAGTTATGCTAAGTTTTGTGATAGGACATTTTTAATTTTTTTCAGAAACGCTTGTAATTCAAGCATTATTCATAAATCTTGTTACTAGTAGTAATTTTATGCGCATATGCATATAAACTAGAGATGGGAACGTAATTAGATTTGTGTGTGATTCACACATGATCAGAAGTGAGCGTGATTGAAAATTAATTTTACTCACGTGGTTGTTAGTGAGTGTCAGTGTGAGTGGAATAAAAAAAATGGGCGTGTCAGTTACTTCCAAATCCTATTTATAATTTTTTGGGTTTGTTTAAAAAATATCAGTGTTACTTCTTAAACAAAAAAGTATTAAGAATAGGTTAAAAACAGGCTAAGGTGCGCTTGTTTAAGTAAAAAACCTTTTTTGAAGAGTTATACCTGCAACATTTTTATGACAGAAAAAGCTGTGCGCTTGCAAACATGTTTTTTTAAAACGAAATTGCTAAAATTGTGGGATCATTTGATGGAAATTTTACCTGTATATAAAAACACATGTGAGGCATTCCACACCAAATGTTCAGTGAGAAAAAAATTGTGTACCAAAATTTTTCAATGGGTCCCGGGTAAAAAAGTTTTTTATATAACTAGGGTGAGATTTCCAAGCAAATGCATGTTTTTTGTCGTAAGCCTAGAAACGATATCGACCAATTATCTTTCCGAATCAAGAGATTTGCATTAAATGGCATCGATTTGTTTTCGCATATTTTGCATATTTTGGTGAAAATACATATTTTTGAATATTTTGATTTTAAATGCATATATTGTGCATATTTCGAACTTTTAAGTGCATATTATTGCATATTTTGGCATAAATTAGCAAAAACACAAATTGAAATTAATTTTTTTCAAAAACTATTTTAAATTTTTAAAATTTATTTTGAAAATCAGAAAAATTACTTTTTTTTCTTCTTAATTTTTTTTAATAGATTTTCTTAATTTTTAAAAAACTCTTGCTAGACAAACATCTAATCTTTAAAAAAAAATACAAAAAAAAACAAAAGTGGCCGGATTTTTTATAAATTGACTTTTTTAAAAAATGGAAAATTTCAGAACGGGTTCTGAAAATTTTCCAAAAAAATTTTAATCGATAGCCGATACAAAACTATACAAGAATGTAAATTTTTGAGATTTTGGTGCATTTCGTTTTTATTTGATATATATTTAAACAAGGCAACTTGACACAAACTTGACCATTTTTCCAATATTTGACCACGCCTCCTAAGCCCAGTTTTTGAAAAATTGAACAACCAAAAACGTAATTTTCTTAGCTCCATATATGAGGCATTCCACACCAAATGTTCAGCAAAAAAAAAAAGTTGTGTCGTGTCAATATGAAATCATTTTCAAAGTATTCGCTCTTAGGGTACTATTAAATAACAAAAATAAAATTTAAGTTTTTTTTAAAAAGTGGGCCTTGTAGGCGTGGTCAAAAATTGAAAATATCTAACTTTTTTGCCTGAGCATCTTTACTTCAATATTTATGCAAATTAAATGAAACACAGTAAAGTCTTAAAGATAAAAGCTGTTTATAGATTTTTGAATGGGCTATCAATAAAAGCTAAGAAAATGAAAATTGGAACATTTTCAGAAGAAGTTCTGAATTTTTTAAATTTAAACTTAAACTTTATTTATCAAAAAACATGCCGCAATTTTATTTGTTTTTTATTTTTTTAAAAAAAGTTAAAGGAATTTTCTATCTGATCTGAAATTTTTAGATGATGTGCCTTGTCTTCGAAAAATCAAAATTCAAAAATTGCAACACGCTTATTTTATTCAATAATGGTATTTAAAACGTGTGCATATGAGTAATATCAATACTTAAAAAATATTTTAAGAGGCGATGGTAGCGTGAGTTTTTAATAACGATTACGCACGCTTATGAAAGAAAAAATTTAGTCACGCACGATATTTTATTTTGCTCACGCTCATTCACGCACACGTGAGTAGAAAAAAATAAGTTACGGTCACGATGTTCACGTGAGCGTGAGTAAAATAAAATATCGTGCTTGAATATTTTTTTCTTTCATTAGCGTGCGTGATCGTGAATAAATACTCAGGCAAAAAAAATGATATTTTTAATATTTGACCACGCCTACAAGGCCCACTTTTTGAAACAAACTTAAATTTTATTTTTGTTATTTATTAGTACCCTAAGAGCGAATACTTTGCAAATGATATCCCATTGAAACCACTATGGTTTTTCTGTAGTGGAACAGTTGGTGTGGAATGCCTCACATGGCTATCCATACAACCCATTTAAAAATTTACGGTTCACATGTTTTTTTTTTCGCTGAACATTTGGTGTTGAATGCCTCATACGTATATTTATAAACAGGTACAATTTCCATCAAATGATCCCACAATTTTACCAATTTCGTTTCAAAAATGTCAAATGTTTTTTGTCATAAAAATGTTACAGGTATAACTCTTCAAAAAAGGTTTTTTACTTAAACAAGCGCACCTTAGCCAGTTTTCAACCGATTCACAATATTTTTTTGTTTAAGAAGTAACACTGATATTTTTTAAACAAACCCTAAAAATTATAAATAGGATTTGAAAGTAACTGACACGCCCATTTTTTTTATTCCACTCACACTGACACTCACTAACAACCACGTGAGTAAAATTAATTTTCAATCACGCTCACTTCTGATCATGTGTGAATCACGCACAAATCTAATTACGTTCCCATCTCTAGTTTATATGCATATGCGCATAAAATTACTACTAGTAACAAGATTTATGAATAATGCTTGAATTACAAGCGTTTCTGAAAAAATTTAAAAATGCCCTATCACAAAACTTAGCATAACTCATTCATTTTTAAACCGATTGTTATGTTTTTTGGTGTTTTGGAAAGCTACTTTACTATACTTTTTTACAAAAAATTCAAAAAAATTGTTTAATGATACACTTTCAACTAATAGTGTAAAGAATATGACAAATTTTTCAAAAAATTCGTTTTTTTTTTACTTAAGCGATCGTAGCTCAGCCAATTCTTAATCGATTTTTAATATTTTTGTTTTGTTTGAAAGGTAAGACCTATACTTTTAAAACAAATCCATAAAATCGAAAATCAGTTGCAAACTAACAAAGTAATAATTTTTTAAAATTGTAATTTAAGAATTTCCGTTTTTCAACACATTTGCCAATAAAAAACGTACTTAACGAAGTGATCCAGAAAAACTATGAGTATATCAGTACTCTATGGACTCCAACCAACCCGAATTATCATATGAGAACCCCTGCATAAATTATTTTTGGTCTTTTGTAGCACAGTGTTATTATGTTACTTTGTTAGTTTATTCACGATAAAAAATTTGGTTTTGGTGGGTAAGGCTTTCAGCGCTAAAAAATTTTTCGAAAATAAAAATTTAGAGCCGTTGGGGTCCTACGGTAAAAAAATTTTTAAAAATGTTTTTTTTTTTAGTTTTGACAAGCAACGGTTTTTGTTGCTATGTTGCTCTTAATAATATATATTTATAAAAAAAATATTATTCCTATCTGTGACATCTTTATCGTGTTCTAAAAAAGGATAAAAAAATAATTTTTGGTGTTTTTCGATACACGATAAAGATGTCACAGATATTAATAATATTTTTTTATGAATGTATAATATCCCAGGAAAATTTTTCAGAACCGATTCTGTCAACACTTGTTCTAGAACAGGTTCTTCGGTAATCATAAACTACTACACTTTAATTATTCAGAACAAGTTAGTGAAAATTAATGTGAAGCTTGTTCTCTGCAATCAAAGTTTCATAACATGTTGGTTTTCAGGAATTAAAAAGTAATTATGTATGTGTCAAAAAAATAAAAAATAAATATCAATTTATTTTTGTTAACCAAGAAAAAACATGAAATTCTACTAAAATAGCAGGATATAATCGTGAAAATTGTTGAAACAAAGGTGAGTAAATTAAATTTTTATTGTCTGAGTCGGGTCAAATACTAATAATATTATGTTTTTCATTTTTGTTTGCAGAAAATCCATGTTCTGGTATGTCATTATTGTAAGGCCCAAAATGCAACTTTGGAGGCGAAAAAGGATAAATGTGTGTTAAAAAATGTAAATATTCCATGTTATATGTGATTGTCTTTATCTTTGTTTAATAAATTAATGCAATTCAAAATATTTCTTTAATTCTCATTTCTGTTCCAAATTTTACTTCTAGAACCGATTCCGAGGAACAAAAATATGTTCTAATTTTGCTTACAAACACCTGTTGCTTTTGGGACAATCCCTTTGTAAAAAGAATCGGTGTTGCACAAGAATTAGAACAGGTTCTAGGGAATTATAAGTTGTTCCACAATCGGTTCTTTGCAACCGAAAATTTTGCTAGGATATATCACAAAATCTTTTTTAAATTTCAATTCAGTGAAACTGAAATAAATGTTTAAAAAAAACGTCAGTTTTTGGAATTTAGAAAAACTGTAAATGCAGTTATGTAAACAAGACCTTGAACCATCACTGAGCAATGTTTAAGGATTACCCCACTTTATCCGTAAAAGTTACAGAGGGTTAAAGTTGAAAAATCGATAAAAATGGCTTGAAATAATCCATAGTTCTTACCTTCTTTCGCTTTTTTTTGAGTTCTCCTTATATTTCAATCTTTTCCGGCATAACACAAAGTCAGTACATATAAGAGATTATTTTAATGTTGGTTTGATAGATGCTTTATCGCTTGGTAAAAAGTTATAAAACGGTTAAGTTTTGAAACCAAAAATTAAGAGTTTTTAAATTTTCGAGGTTTTTTGATCAGGGATTTCTGCCCCCTCTATAAAATGAAAAAAGTTGAACTAGAGTTGGTAGCTGTTGTAATTCTTAACATTTTGGTATTAATCCCGTTAATGTGCCACGAATAGTTAAGGAGTTTCAGCAGATCAAAATTCGACAGAAAAAACGTAATTTTCTTAAAATACCAGTTTTTCGCGAGGCACATTCGCGGTTTCATTCGAAATTTGGTGGACTCTTGCGTAAACCGATTTTTTTTGTGAGTTTACATAAAAAAATCACTGGCAGGTTTATAAAAAAAAATTGCAAAATTTTATGGCATTTTTGAAAATTGTGCGAAATTTGCAAATCTGTTTCCTATTTTTTTTAGTAGCAATTAATGCATCATGTTCATTTTAATACACCAAAAGACGTGCCTTAACGAGTAGAACTGATTTGCTTTTTGACTTTTTACTTTAAGCCATTCTGAGCGGAGAGCGCGATGATTTTATCTAAACCTGTTTTGATCTGGCACATCAAAGGCTTTACACGAAATCGGATGAAATTATTTTTAAATGAAAGCCCACTTGATGTGTCATCATAAAATCAGAGGCGGGTTAAACAATTTTGATGATTATAGATTTTTTGGACCATATTAAATTTTCTTGTTATAAAAAAGCATCACCGATTTTTTTAAACTACTGGTACAATTATACGATTTTCCGTGATTTTTTTCAGTAATACCAGCGCGCATTGCCTAAATATGTTATAAAAAATTGTGAAACTTTTCTTTTACCGCTAATTAATCGCGATTTTAGGTACTTAGATATTTTTTTTTTAAATCGTTTGGTCATTAAAGGGTTATATTTATATCATATATTTTAGAAGAAATGATATATCCTGGCATGTTTTAATAACGCATGCAACAAATGTGTAGAAAAAAAAATCTTTAAAATATTTTTAAGATTTTTAAAACCGCCATAACTTTTGACCCCCTTGCGCGATTTAATTGACGCGAACGAATTTCTCATTCTTAAATAGCTTCAAATATTTATGCCAACTTTCATCGATGTGCCATCAAAATAAAAATCACATATTTTTTACCTCAACATTTAAGTCTTAGATGGAACTCCTCATATATTATATATCATTAAAAGCAACATAACAACTAAGACCATTGCTTGTCAAAACTAAAAAAAAAATATTTTTTAAAAATTTTTTCCGTAGGACCAAAATATTAATACATATTCGACTCTATCCGCAATGGGAATTAGAAAGACGAAGAATTGTTGATAGAGTCGAATATTTATTAATATTTTAGTTTGTGCGCAAACGATTTGTCATTAGACTCGTTTGCTACTTTGTAAAAAATCGTTTTTATTTTTGCTTAATAATCGTAACAATGGAATCTGACAAATTCCGAAACACGTGTCGATTAAGTCTTGCAAAAATTACCAACATAAATAAATTTAAAACAGAAAAATAATTTTCTTGAAAATTATGCTATGAGAATATCATGGTTTTAATTAGTAAAAACAAGTAAAAAAGTTAAATTCGGCCTTGCCGAATGTAGTGATACCCTCCACAATTTCAAAAAGATTATTGCAAACAACTTTATTTAAAAGGAAATTACTTTTGAAAAAAAAAGAAATTGAAAAAAAATTTCCGCGAAAAAAAAATTTGGTAAAAAAAAAAAATCAGCGATTTTTTTCTTTTTTTGTCAAAAAATATGTTCGTACTTGTTTAAATACCATTTGGTGTTCAATTATGTTCACATATGTCAACCAGAAGCCGAATTAAAGTATTTTGTATTTTTAGGTTATGTTGAATGTACTGAAATTTTTGAGGTATGCTTACATTTTCGTTCATAACTTTTGAACCACTGAACCGATATCGCTCAAATGCAATACCAATCTTCTCGGGAGAACTTCCAATATATATGTTAAGTTTCAGTCATCTCTGTGCAATATTTTGTCCGCGAGAGCATTTTCCACAGACAGACAGACAGACGGACAGACGGACAGACGGACAGACGGACAGACGGACATCGCTAGAATGTCTTAAAATCGATCGGGCATCATGAATATATGGGGCATTCCATGCCAAATCACTCACTTTTAGGCCCGACCCCCTTCGATTAATTTTATTTTTGGATATGTTTTAGTACGTATTAAATGCAACTTCCAGCCAAATTTTCAGCCTTTTATACCAAGGTGGTGTTGAATAATCAATTTTTCAAAATGGCGATTTTTTCCAAAAAATGAAAAAATTTAAATTTTCAATCAATTTTGACCAGTAAAAAATATAGATATATTAAAAAAAGATGGACAACATTTTGTTGGTAGTTAAATGTAGTTTTAGAAAAAAAATATGAAAAATTATTCGAAGTAATTATCACTTGTTTTTTATCGTATAAAAATTAAAATCGACTTTTTGAAAAAGTCCGAAACCTTCGATTTTTTTTTTAAAATGTCAAAAAATTCTACTCTAAATTACGCAACTTTTAAGTCATAATTCGAGATGTGATCGTAATTCGTTCTATTTTTATTCAAATTTTGAAAATTGCACTTTTTTTTTTTTGAGTCTGGTTTATTTTATATGGTGCTCCAAAAAAAATAATTTGGTAAATATTGACCGTAACTTCCCCTAGATATATTAACTTGGGTGTAAAAATACGTCTCAGAAAATTTTAGGATGATCGGACATGGGTAAGGCGTGCCGCATCGGCTTTGAAGTTTGAAAATCGGATTACAAGGGAAAATATGCATTTTTTTCTGTTTTCTTAATTTTTTTGGTATTTTAAGTTAATTTTGAATTCAAATGGTTACAGAATTGAAATGTAGAGTAAAATGTCTCTCTATTAAGGTCATAAAAACCGAAATCGGTTTAAAATCAGCCAAGTTATTACAACTTCCCCAGGCATCTAACGTGTGGCAGACAACTTGATTAATCAATACAATCCGATTTTTGAAATTCATTGAAATTTTCTACTGTAATAACATTTTTTTATTCTTCAAGTTCAAATGTTATTAGATGACAAGTATTTTTCATATTGTGTTTTGCTAACATTTTTTAAATTAGTGCTAAAAATGCCTGCATTTTCCACACCCTTTTGAAATCTCTATTAAAAAAAAAAAAAAATTTTTTTTTGTTTTAAAATTTGGAAAAGTCCAAAAAATCTTACACTGAAACATGAATAATGAAAAAATGTTATTACAGTAGAAAATTTCATTAAATTTAAAAAAAGGGCCTCGTATTTTTTAATCAAGTTGTATGGCACACGCTAGATGCCTGGGGAAGTTGTAATAACTTGGCTGATTTTCAACCGATTTTAGTTTTTAGTACCTTATTAGAAAGGCATTTTACTCCACATCATAATTCTGTAATCACTTGAATTAAAACTTAACTTAAAATACCAAAGAAATTGCGAAAACAGAAAAAAATTCATATTTGTCCTTGTAATCCGTTTTTCAAACTTCAAGGACCATGCTAAGCGCCTTACACATGTCCGATCGTCCCAATTTTTTGTGAGACGTATATTTACCTCCAAATGGATATATTTAGGGTAAGTTAGGGTCAGTATCTACCATTTTTTTTTTTTTTTTGGAGCTCCATATAAAATAAATCAGAGCCAAAACATAAAAGGTGCAATTTTAAAAATTAAAAAAAAAAATAGAAAGAATTGTGATCACATCTCGATTTATGGCTTAAAAGTTGCATAATTTAGAGTAGAATTCTTATAGTTTTTTACAAAAAAATCGAAGGTTTCGGACTTTTTCAAAAAGTCGATTTTAATTTTTAAACGTCAAAAAATAAGTGATAATTACTTCGAATAATTTTTTCACATTTTTTTTCTAAAACTACATTTAAATACCAACAAAACGTTGTCCAACTTTTTTTAAAATATCTATATTTTTTACTGGTCAAAATTGCTTGAAAATTTAAATTTTTTCATTTTTTGGAAAAAATCGCCATTTTGAAAAATTGATTACTCAACACCACCTTGGTATAAAAGGCTGAAAATTTGGCTGCAAGTTGCATTTAATACGTACTAAAACATATCCACAAATAAAATTAATCGAAGGGGGTCGGGCCTAAAAGTGAGTGATTTGGCATGGAATGCCCCATATATACTTTATGGGGTCCCAGACAGATATTTCGATGAGGTACAAACGGAATGACAAACTTATATATACCCTCTATCACTAAGTGGAGGGTATAAAAATAATGACCTCGAACCAGAAAAAACATCCTCAAAATATAATATTTTAAAGGTCGAATAAAACAATTTTTATTTTTTAATGAAAATTAATCAGAGTTTTCAAATGACTTTATTTACATCCTTTTAAACTGATAGTGCAAATTAAAAAATGGAAAAATTAGGGGAGATCCTCCTCTTTCATTAGACATTACCAATGTCATTCTAGGACAAGTAAAAATATTTCAAAAATATTTTCAAAATGTATCCTTTAAAACTTTGAAGTCCTTCTAAAAGGAAACAGGATCTTTAAATGAAAAACTGTAAATGCAATTTTACTCCATTTGAGATCTGGTTTCAGACGCATATCATTCGGTTCATGTTTAATATTGACTGTCGGACGGCTTCGTACTAAATTGTTTCGTTAAATTCTGAATCTTAGACTTTTTCTTTAGAAAAGATGTCTCAGAATCTGAAAATTTTTCTGTATGAAAAATTTCTCAGATCTTTTATTTTTTGATGAAAAATGTTTTGGAGATATTTTTTTGGGAATTTTTCTAAAAAAAATTATAAAATTTCGGGCCCGTTTTTTCTATAGAAAAATCTATGATTTTTTATTTTTCTATGAAAAAAGGCTCAAATTTCGAGATAATTTGTCGGTGGATAATCTGTCAGACCCTGATATATTTTTTCTATTAAAAAACTTTTTATATTCTGAGATATTTTTGTACAGAAAAGTTTTTAGATTCTGAAAACCATCTTTCTATAGAAAATTTGAAGTCATAACAAATTTCTACACACCTTCTAAAGAAGTCACAAACTTTCTTTTGATTGTAAAATGAACTTCTTTTTATGCCGAGGGAATTAAAAGTTTTCAAATTAAATATTGATTTGAAAAATGTCTCACAATCAGTATGAAGAAAAAACTTCATTTAAAAGCAAACGATGTATGTACATAAGAGTGTCCCTTATTTTGGAAATGTTGAGACGGTACCCGCTCATTTTTTTCATTTGACTTAAAAATAACTCTGGAAAAATTTTACACCCCTACGACCACGCCTTCCCCTGTTTTTCGATACAAGATTAAGATGTCACAGATATGAATAATATTTTTTTAAGAATATATATCATTAAAAGCAACTTAGCAACTAATGCCGTTGCTTGTCAAAACTAAAAAAAATATTTTTTAAACATTTTTTTAATGTAGGACCACAACGGCTCTAAAATTTTTTTTTGAAAAATTTTTTAGAGCTGAAAGTCTTACTCCACCAAAATCAAATTTTTTGTCGTGAATAAGCTAACCAAGTTATATAATAATTAATAACAAAACAAAAAAAAAAATAAAAATAAAAAAAAAAAAAATTTTTGGTTTGTATGGAAAAATTATTTTTAAGGCCCCGTCGCGTGTGGAAGGCGTGGTCGTAGGGGCGTAAAATTTTTCCTGAGTTATTTTTTAGTCAAATTGAAAAAAATGAGCGGGTACCGTCTCAACATTTCCAACATTTCCAAAATAAGGGACACTCTAATGTTCATGCATTTACATTATATAAATCAAATTTATATTAAATTTTATAGATATATATGGGGCATACCACGTCAAATCGAAATATTGATCGAAGAATACTATTTAAGATTCTCTCAATTTTTTAGCAGTTGAAACACCTTCCTGGATAATTTTAGGATTTTTAGAACATAACCCCACGATCTTTAGAACATAACGCCACGATCGTCTTAAAGAAAAAATTTGTAGATCGGCTAGAAGCAGCGTTTAAATTACTACGAAGAAAGTAGCTTAAACAACCAAAATTGACAATATGTGTAGTTTTAAAAACAAACTATGTAAATCATTCAATTGCTATAACTACTAATACTTGCACATTTCTGTTTTTGTAGCGAGAGCTTACGATTGTTTTTAAAAATGAATAAGTAGCAAATAAAACAAAAACATTAGAATTGTGTAGCCTACAAGTAGCCTACAAATTATTTTTGGTAGCCTACATTAGCGTGTCCCGAAAATGGAAAACTTTAGGGCATACCCCTAGAATGATGCTTAGTAAAGAGCTGATTACGGGAAAAATAATTTAAAAAATTTTAGAGGTCATCTTCAGGGCGCAACCAGCGCTTAAAGTTTGCATCCGTAGTGCATTTGGTCAAAAAAAAATATTTTTTTTATTTTTAAAATTGGTGCCAAAAGTTTCGTTAGGTAGAGTACATTCTGGAAAAAATATTTGTAAAGTTTTCATGGAGCAATTTTGGTCCAGCACAACGTTTTGAAATTTTGAAAAGGTGTAATTTATTATGTAGTTTTTGAAGTTTTTGTAAAAACTGAAGTTTGTAAGAGTTCTTTTAAGATTTTGTGTAAAACTAAGCTTATGTTCAAGCCTTTGTATAAAAAGCTGTTTTTTACGAAAACTTAAAAAAATATGTAATAAATTATGCATCTTCAAAGTTTCAAGACGTTGCGCTGGACCAAAATTGCTCCATGAAAACTTTACAAATATTTTTTCCAGAATGTACTCTACCTAACGAAACTTTTGGCACCAATTTTAAAAATAAAAAAAAATATTTTTTTTGACCAAATGAACCATGGGTGCAAACTTTAAGCGCTGGTTGCGCCCTGAAGATGACCTCCAACATTTTTTTAATAATTTTTCCCGTAATCAGCTCTTTAATAAGCATCGTTCTAGGGGTATGCCCTAAAGAAATTCCAAAATTTACTGATTTCGGGACATGCTAGCCTACATGTAGCCTACAAATTATTTTTGGTAGCTTGAGTTGAGTTGAGTTGAGTTGAGGGTGGGTTGTACAAGCCTAAAAATTAGGTAAATTTTTAGGCAAGTCCATGGCGCTCAGACTTAAAATAGTCCATTGTACCGTTGGTAGCTTACAAATATAGTTTTTGTAGCCTACAAAGAGAAAATTTAATAAAACTTTGACACACACACTTATCTTGTTTAACATAACTGTTTTATTTTAATGTGTATAAAGAATAGGGTTGGATTGTTTTAATGTAAAATTATAAGTCAACTTCTCTAAAAAAAAACTTTGCCAAACATTGTTGTGGTGTACCCTTGTCATTAAAAGTAGAGATGGGCACATGAGCAGATTAGAACGTGATTCACGCGTGACCACTCTTGAGTTTGACTAAATTCAATTTTACTCACGTGAGTGTGAGTGGAGAAAAAAATTGCGTGAGTGAGTGTGCGTGAGTAAGATTTTTGCGTGAGTCGATTTTTTCGCTGAACTTTAAATTTTGTTAAAAATTTTAAAAGATTTTTAAAATTTTAGTTTTTAATTTTTTTTTATGAATAAGGGTTTCGTGAGTGTGAGTCAACGTGAGTGTGAGCCAACGTGAGTGTAAATGAAGCTTGAGTGAATGCACGTGAGTGTGAGTTGTATTAAATTTGCTCGTGAGTGAGTGTGCGTGATTCAAAAATTCCTGTCGTGAGCGTGAGTGAGTCAAAAATCACTGACGCGCCCATCTCTAATTAAAACATGGTTTGTGTATTTTTCAACACGTGAATTTTCGAAAAACCCAATGTAGAGATGGGTGCGTGAGTGGATTTTGACACTTACTCATGCTCACGCAAAAATAATCGAATCACTCACGCAATTTTTTTTTATTCACGCTCACTCACTATTCACGTGAGTAATAAAAATCTTACTCACGCCAGATTCAATCACGCTCACGTGTGAGTCACGCAAAATCTACTCACGCAATAAAATTTACTTACCAAAAAAAAAACTCCAAAAAGATTTTTTTTACAAAAAATAAAAAAATTGGGCTAATCTAAAAATCTAATCACGCAAACTCACGCAAAAAAAAATGACTCTCTCACTCAGATTTTTTTCAGCTCACACTCACTCACAATCACGTGATTGAAATGAAAATCACTCACGCGTGATTCACGTGAATCACGCAAATCACGTGACCAGCGCCCATCTCTAACCCAATGTTAATGTCACGGGTTTGCCTATAACTTTTGAGCGTCTAGACTGACAATATTAAAATCACGTACATATTCGAAAATATCGAAAAATTCGACAAAATTTAAAATTTTTCTATATTTTTTTGACCAAAATTAAAAGAATTTTATTTAAAATTATTATTATTCTTTTTTCGATGTTGTATTCATTTTACACCATCTTAACGATATTTTTAATATGATCACGTTTTTACATTGCTACATTTGTTTACAATGTGAAGGTAGTAATACTGTAGTAATACTGTAGTAATACTGTAGTAATACTGTAGCCTACAAATATGCTACTGTAGTATATTTGTAGGCTACAACAATAAAATTTGTTTTCCGCTACTGCTCTGTTTGGAGGTTTTGTTTTTTCATGTTGTTGTAGTTTAAGCAAACACAAAAAAGAAAAGTAAACAAAAGCTATAACTTATAATATTGAAATTGTTTGAAGTGATATGAAAAGAAAAAGCAAAAAAACGGGTATGTCCAATATTTATATGAGACATTCCACACAGAAAAATATGTGTGCCATAAATGCCTGAATAGGTGATATGGATTTTTAAAAACTAAAATAAGGAGGCCTGGTTAAATATTGAAAAAAATTGTCGAATTTGTATCGAATTCCCTTGATTTATTAAATTTATTAAATTAAAACGAAATGCACCATAAATGCACAATCTAACGTTCTTGTATATTTTTTAATGGGCTATCAATTAATTTTTTTTTTTAATTTTCTGAAAGGGTTCTTAAATTTCTCATTTTTTAAAAGAGTCAATTTAACAAAAATGCGGCCACATTTTTTTTAAGCTTAGATGTTTTTTTTTCACACAAAAAAAATCTAGCGCACATTTTTCGTATTTTTCGAAAAAATCGCATTTCATAAAAATTCTGTAATTCTCTTGCATTTTATTGTGTCAACACCGCGTATGAGTAACGAATATTTGCGAAACCAACGAATTTGCATTGCTCATACGCCATGTGTACACAATAAAATACAAGAGAATTACAGAATTTTTATGAAATCCAATATTCAATTGTGATTTTTTCAAAAAATACGAAAAATACGCTCCTGAATTTTTTTGTGTGGATCTTAACTTTTTTAAAAAATTAAATATTTTGAAACAGGTTCTGAAAATTTTCCAAAATAAATGGCCTATCCCATAAAAAAAATATAAAAGAACGTAAATTTTTGAGATTGTGGTGAATTCCTATTTTTTCATAGTTCCATAAAGTGCAATCCATACCACCAATTCAGACATTCAAATACATTAGGTTGGCACGTATAATGTTTTTTTTTTTCAAAATTTGGTCGATCGCCGGGCAAATTATGCTTTGTTCTAAATTAAAGTTTTCAGCCAAATCGGACAATTTTGACCCTTGCCGCTGAGGGGGGTTAAGTTCTGAACCTGAAAATTTTTTTTGTTGATTGTCGTGATCTGTGATCTTATAATAGTTATAAAACAAAAAACTGAACCCCTAGCTCCTCTCCTTCCGTCTTATTTTTATTGGTGAAAAAATTTTCAATTTAACGATTACTCAAATATACAACTCAATAAGAGTTACTCTAAAAGAATTCGGACCTCTAAACCAACTTCTTGCCAATGATTTTGCTCAACAAGTAAAGATCCTTTTTTCACCAAAAATTTGATTATTATTTTACAAACTTTGAGGACTTACAGTGATTAAGTGGATCAAATTATAGACTTACCAAAAACTAGATTTCTGTTGCCTGAACACTGCTCCACAATTCATTTTTTAGCACATTTATCTTATCTTTTACCTGAACAAAAATAATCGCCAAAAACGCTTTGGCAAGTATACTTGCCATAACTAAAATAAAAAATTTAAAAAATGTTTAAAAGTTGGACGTCAATGGGCCTAAATTATTTTTATTTTTTCGAAGTCAATTTTAAAGCGGAACTACCAAAATGAGTTAAAACACCACAATTCAACCGAAAAAAGTAGCATTTTTGACCTTACCCCTTTCAAATTTGATGAAACTTGAAATATAGTTGGGCCCTTACAAACAAATCATAGTGCCAAAATTTTGGACTTCTGGTAGTTTTTCTTCCCGAGATATGGGGTCTTGAAAATTGGCAAATTCGTATATATTTGACAAAAGTGTTCTGAGATAAATAAAGATAACTCGAAAAGTAATAAAAACAAGGGTCTCAGTCAGGTTGCAAATAATAGGTAATGAGACAGCCTTTAAAATTGCATTCCCCAAGATTTTTTATGAAAAAGGTCAAAGGTCATTGGTTTTAACTTTTATTTTTGGAGAGCTATATCTCAAAAAACGATATTTTTAAAATTTTGGAAAAAATATATGTTATTAAGGGTCACCTATAGTAATTAATTTTAAATTTTCAGGATGGAGACTTCATTGGAACTTTTAATATTATTAAAAACATAGTGACGGGAAAGAAAAAGCGGCGTATTTTCCCTAGAAAAAAAAATTTTTTTTTTTTGTCTTTGAGATTCTGGTACCAAAACTCACTTTTCTGAATGTTTTTGACGTGCTGAGTCCATATATGACCTTTGAACTTGCCTATCGCTATTAGTTTTCGAGTTATCTGCACATAAATGTGTGAAAATTGCTGAAATGCTATTTCCGTGTTTTTTTAAACATTTAGGTTCACATATCTTGAAAAGTAATAGTGATAGGCCAGTTCAACGGTCATATTTAGACTCAGCACGTCAAAAAAATTCAGAAAAATGAATTTTGGTACAAGAATTTCAAAGACAAAAAAATTTTTTTTTTCTAAGGGACACAATTTTTCTTTCCTGACACAATGTTTCTATTAATAAAAAAAGTTCCAATGAAGACTCCATCCTGAAAATTTAAACTTAAGTAGTATAGGTGATTCCTAACAACATATATTTTTTCCAAAATTTTAAAAATATCGTTTTTTGAGATATAGCTCTCCAAAAATAAAGGTTAAAACCAATGACCTTTGACCTTTTTCAAAAATATCTTGGGGAATGCCATTTTAAAGGCTGTACCGCTAATTATTATTTGAAGCCTGAATCAGACCTGTATTGTTATTACTTTTCGAGATATCTTTATTTATGTCAGAACACTTTTGTCAAATATATACGATTTTGTTAATTTTCAAAACCGCATATCTCAAATACTGGAATGACCAGAAGCCTGAAAAATTAGCAAAATATCTTTTTTGTTAAAGTAAAACCCAGTACTTAATTTCATTAAATTTGGAGGGGGTTCGGTCAACTCGTCGGTTGAATTAAGGTGTTTTAGCTCAAACGAAACTTTATGGCCCTTACCACAAGAAAACAAAAAGTCTATTTTAACTAAAGTATTATTTTAAATTTCAAATTTTCAATACATTTTTTGAAAGTCGATTTTAAAAACAAAAACAATTTGTGTGGAAATAAAATTAAAAGCTGATTTTAAATATATTTTATTTTTCTATGGTAAATCTGTATGTCTTTAATAAGATAATGAAGTAAAATAATTTTTAAAAACAAAAACTAAAAAATCGGGAAAAAAATTATTTTGGGGAAATTATTTTTTTTTAAGGCAAAACTTTAACCCCCCAAAATCACGGTTTAATTGTACCCTCCAACTACAGTATGGGGGTATACTCACTTTGTCATTCCGTGTGTAACGCATCAAAATATCGGTCTAGGACTCCATAAAGTATATATATTTATTATCAGTGATCGATTCTAAGACATTCTAGCGATGTCCGTCCGTCTGTCCGTCCGTTTGTCCGTCCGTCTGTCCGTCTGTCCGTCTGTCCGTCTGTCCGTCTGTCCGTCTGTCCGTCTGTCCGTCTGTCCGTCTGTCCGTCTGTCCGTCTGTCCGTCTGTCCGTCTGTCCGTCTGTCTGTCTGTCCGTCTGTCCTGTGTAAAAGAGCTAGACTCCCGACATTTAGCACGAATATGTCTTATGTTCATAGGCAGGTTAAGTTCGTAAATGTGCAAAATCGGACCAGGGGGAAAAACGTTCCCCCTTGAAGAACTAAACCAACCTCTGAAAAATAGCATATTTTTACATGATTTTTTATGTTTTTGATTAACACATGCAAAATTTTTATGCCACAAAAAGTTCAAAGTCCTACATTTGGACCCAGAGAATTAGAAAATGTCGTTTTTTCAGCCCGCCCCCCTTTTATGGTCGTAAATAATGATAATCTTGTATTTCTTTAGTGCAAAAAGCATAAGAATGAATTTTTAAACACATATTCAAGGGAAAATTTGCCCCCCTCAATTAATACTAGCGACCCCCTGACCCTCCTCCAAAAAAAAAAATAAAACGCCCCTGCATTTTTTTTTTATTTTTTGAATGTTGAAGGGTATAAAAGATTCGGCACAGCCGAACTTAACACTCTTAACAAGTAAGTTGTTTGATTTGGTTAAAAATTTAAACGTAGAGTTTAAGACCAAAACGATACACAATTTGTCCGTAGATCGACGAAATTCGAAAAATCCATTATTCGTCCCACCCTAATAAACATATCTATTAAATAAACAACCCAGCTAACAAACTTCGGAGCGCTCCAAATAAAAGACTCTTAAATAAATCTAAAAAATAAATATTTTTGGAACCCTCATTTTTTGGAGTCAAAAATGATTTAAAAATTAAACATTTTATTTGAGTTTTCAATTATTTTTTCCAAAAAGACTAAATTTTTGGATTCAATATAAAATCTAAAAATTTTGCTATCGGAAAAATTACTCAGAATCTAGAAGTTTTTCTATTAAAAAAATTTTTCAGAATTTGAAAATGTTTCTGTTAGGAAAATATCTAAACATTCTTTTATTGGAAAAATGTCAAAAAAAAATTTCAAAAAAATTACAAAATATTTTTATTTTGGTGCTATATTTTAAGGTGTAGCAGACGTCATGAAAAACTTTTGTATTTTCCACTACCACATAGCTCAAATTACTCCTCTCTAGTGATGACATACAGAAAATGTTGTTTATTTTTTATTTTAATACAAATCAAAGAGAAATAAAACTTTTTTAAAAACTTTTTTTTAATGATAAAATTTTTAAATGTTATAGATAAATAAATATAAATATGAGTTTCTATGTTATTAACCCGTAATTAACAAAAATATTTAAAAATGTCCCCAATGAAAAAATAATACGGACAGGAAACCAAACAATCTATAGACAGCCTTATTTATCCAAGATTAATTAAGTAACCGGCATTTTTTGTATAGCAAAAAATATTTTCATTTGATTTGGAAAGTCCGGCCACATTTTTATTTTCCTAAGCCCAAAATTTATGCGGTTTGGATTCGAGGCCAAACTAAAAAAATTATCCCGTGGCGTATTTTGAGGGGAGCGGAGAGGCCCAACAACAACAAAAAAATATTTTTTTATATGTATTGGATAATACAAATCTCACGAAAAGAACTACAAAAAGATGGGGAACCTCATAAACAATCCTACATATGACGTTGCCCGTGGCACTCGGCAATCAAAGTTTTGGAGTTTTAAAAATTAAAAAAAATATGTCTTGCGATATTTTTTTTTTTTAAATTTGATGGGCAAAGCAAGTATACAAAAAAAAAAAATATTAAATCGGTTGAACGATTTTGGAGATGTCGCTATTTTAAATTTGCAAAAATTTATTTTTTTCCAAGTTCAAGATATTTAGAAAAAATCCAAAACGTCCTTCCCTTGACCCTTTTATAGAGCTTGAGACGATCATTTATTTGAACTTAATTTGATCAGTTTAACCCGAGACAACCATGCATAAAAGTTTTGGATTTTTGAAAAATTCAATACAAAGGTTTGGATTTTTGAAAAATAAAAAAATAAAATATCTTGCAAAACATTACACTGTGCTACTAACAATGACAATTGTTGGTTTTGTAGAGAAGTTCCCAAAAATGCCCATTTAACTTGCCAGACACCCTCAAATTTTAGAGTTATTGTTAAAAAAGTTTTTTTTTATATTTTCTTACTAATAAAGCTTGTGTAATTCAGAAACATTTCAATCGATTTTTAACTTTTTTGGATAGAAGAAGGATAGGGCTTTCCACGTATGTAAATATTTAAAAGAAATGTATTGATTTTTTAAATAAAAGCTCATTTTTTTGCTATTTCTTTAAACTTTTTCAAGTTTATCGATTTTTTTTCTGCTATATAGTTCGTTCAACAACCTTCATATTTATAAATTTATTCTTAAGGAAAATTTATTTCTAATACCATGAGCTTTATCCTAAAAAAAAATCAGATAAAAATTTACTGAGTTGTGATAATTTTTTTAAAATAGAAAATTAAGATTTTGCTGGAAATCGATGTTTGGATTACCCAGGCAAAAAAAATATTTATCATAAGTTTTTGGACCACTAAATCCGAATCTGGCCTTTAATATTCTCTATTGCTAGGCTGACCATACGTACTGATTTGATCAGTACATGTACTGATTTTTGATCACGTGTACTGATCAAAAGACGTTGTACTGATTTGTACTGATTTTTGAACATTTCAATATAAACAAGTAAAAAAGTTAAGTTCGGCCTTGCAGAATGTAGTGATACCCTCCACAATTTCAAAAAGATTATTGCAAAAAATTTTATTTAAAGGGAAATAACATTAAAAAAATAAAAAATTTTAAAAAAAAATTCCGCGAAACAAAATTTTGGTAAAAAAAAAATCGGCGATATTTTTCCTTTTTTGGCAAACAAAAATGTTCGTACTTGTTTAAGTACCATTTGGTGTTCAATTTTGTTCACGTATGTCAACCAGAAGCCGAATTAAAGCATTTTGTATTTTTAGGTTATGTTGAATGTACTGAAATTTTTTAGGTGTGCTTACATTTTCGTTCATAACTTTTGAACCGCTGAACCGATATCGCTCAAATGCAATACCAAACTTCTCGGGAGAACTTCCAATAAATATGTTAAGTTTCAGTCATCTCTGTGCAATATTTTGTCCGTGAGAGCATTTTCCACAGACAGACAGACGGACAGACGGACAGACGGACAGACGGACAGACGGACAGACGGACAGACGGATAGACGGACAGACGGACATCGCTAGAATGTCTTAAAATCGATCGGGCATCATGAATATATATACTTTATGTGGTCCCAGACCGATATTTCGATGAGTTACAAACGGAATGACAAACTTATATATACCCTCTATCACTAAGTGGAGGGTATAAAAATAATTTTGTTCGAAAATTTTATACAAAAACTTTACTTTCCATAAAATAAGTCATCGGAGTAGTTTTTTATAACTTAAGTATGACAAAGAGATAATTTGAGTCAAATCAATTCTAAAAAGTTCGGAGTTCGTGAATCAAGAGGTTCATTAACGCAAAAATGTATCTGAGCATGAGGTTATTTTGATCCTATAAATATGAAAAGTTTATATGAAAAGACCCCCATAATCTTTGATGTTTTCTAAACGAAAAAATTACCGGATAATGGATTTTTTATATTTTTAGAAAGATAATGTAACTGCATCAATTCAAATGATTCTGAAATGTTCAATGAGATAATGTCTTATAAATTTATTGGACAAATCACTCAGAACATCAGCCGCTATTTAAAAAACATATGCTTTTTATCTGTGAAGTTTTATAAAAGTTAGATTTATCAAAACTTATGGAAAAAGACCTCAGAATTTCAGGGATTTTCTTAAACTCAAAACCTGTGGGTTTTTGTTTGTTATAATTTCTGCACTGAAACGATCAACATTCAAATGAAGTTGTTTGAAATCAGTTAATTTTTTTGCAAAATAAGGACAACAGTTTAAGGAAGTTGTTTTCAAACCTTTGTTTTTAAACAGCTCTTTTCAAACAGTTGTTTTTACTGAAATACTAATTGCCCCAAGTTTGTTAGTTTAACCGAATTTTCTTGAGTGTTGAAAAAATTATCAGTGTTTTGCCATAAAAAAGAGTTTTTAGAGAGGTATTTCACGAAAATATAAACGTAAAAGCTTGGGCGTACTGATTTGAATTCAGAAAAAAATGGTCACCCTATCTATTGCGTCAAGTTTTTAAGATATTTAACATATCTTGTTATCTCGAAGAACTAATGCGATAGAGTAATTTCAAGGTAAAATTCGAATTCAATGCGCCGTAAACCTTATGGTACGCGACCTCTCATGGTACGCGACCGCTCATGGTGATAGTTTTCTTTTGCCTGGGTTATTCGAAAGGCGTTTTCGTGCAAAATCTTAATTTTTTTTTGGATAAATTATTACAACTCTGTCAATTGTTTAGGATTTTTCAGGATAAAGCTCATCGTATTCAGAATTAAATTTTCTTTAAGAATAAATTTATAAATATGAAGGTGGTGGAAAGAACAATAGCGGAAAAAATCGATAAACTCGAAAAGTTTCAAATTATAATAAACAAATTAGATATTATTAAAAAAATCAGTACATATCTTTTTTATATGTATGGACGAATTCACACACATGGAAAGCCCTATCCTTCGTCTATCCAATATAGTTCAAAAAATTAAAATCGGTTGAAAAGTTTCTAAATTAAACGTGGTTTAAAGAGAAAAGTCCCAAAAAAAAAAAGTTTTTTGACAATAACTTTAAAATTTATGGGTGCCAGGCAAGTTTGATGGGCATTTTTGTGATCTTTCCGACGAGACCTAGCTCATTTGAAAAGTATATTCAATTTTGTTTTTTTTTTGTATTAATAAAAGAAAAATATTTGATGAAAAAAAAAAAACAATAAAAACAATATTTGATAAAAAAAAAATGTTGATGAAAAAAAAAATTGACGAAAAAAAAAATTTTGATAGAAAAAAAATATTGATGAAAAAAAATATTGACGAAAAAAATATTGACGAAAAAAATATTGATAAAAAAAAAAATATGAAAAAAAAATATTGATGGAAAAAAAAATATTGATAAAAATAAATTTTGAAGAAAAATATATTGATGAAAAAAAATTGAATGAAATAAAATTGATACAAAATATTGATTAATAAATTTGTAAGATAAATATTGACGAAAAAAAATATTCACTCTAAAAAGTCATTGTAAAATTACTACTATAAAGTGGGTAAATTTCTGTGTAAAATAACACACAACGACTAAAATTAAGCACAAAGTGTTTAAAAATGTAATTTCCACACAAAAATTTGAAAATTAAACACTTTTTATACAGTATTTTGTGTGTTCAGTAATATATTCGTAGAAACTTAAACACCATTGTAAAACTATAACGGTACTATCATTAGAAAAAGTAATCAAAAATATGTAAACAAACATAAAACCCCTTGACTTCAACAAATCCAAATAATAAAGCAACCTAACAAACAAAGAAATGAGAAGAAGATTTCTAATCGCTTTTCTTGGAGAAAAATGGCTATTGTTGCAAAAACTGTGTTCGTATTGTGAATATTAACCGATTTGTTTAAAACCGTGGTTTAAAGTTTTGTATATGGGCTAAACATAATCACTTTTTGGAATATATTTTCAAATTGTCTGCTGGGATTTCTTGTTTATTTTGTTGTTTTTATTTTTTTTTTGTTTTGATTTTTTTATTTATTTGAATTTTTATTTTTAAAATTTGAAATTAATAGGTGGACGTTATTGACAACAAATTCTAATAATACTACCTGGTATTATTGTGCCATGAACACAAGATTTTTAAAATAACACATTAAATGTGTATGGTAAACATTTTGTGTTTAATTTCCTATATTGAACATTAAATGTGTAAATAAAAAAACAGAATTTAAATTGTCAAATAAAAATAAAAATAATTAAAAAAATTTGCCTTGCAACAAAACTAAAAAAACGCAAAAAAATAACAAAAACAGTAAAATAAATGTATTTAAAGTAACGGGAAAATTTAAAGATGTGTACGTTCGAATGCAATACACCAATAGCCCGGTTTGCGTCGCTAATTGGGACCGGAGAAATGCGACGCAAAGTGAAACGACGCAAACCGAAGCACGATTTCCCATACATTTGTATTGTTTTTCATTTAATTGGTTCCAAAATCCATAATTGAAGCTGAAAAAAGGATTTTTTTTTAACAAAAATAAATTTTTTTTAACTTTAAATGACATTCAACTGGCAACCAACAGACAATCTTTACATATATTAGACTAAAATGGGAAATCCCCTTGTTTATGCTTTCGAAATATAAATGTATTCATGTGAACATTCATTCATTATATTAATGTTAAAAAATAAAATTTAACGACGCAAATTGAAGCACTGGCGACGCAACTTCAAAGCCATGCGACGCAAACTGAACCAAAAACGACGCAACTTCGAACCCATACGACGCAAACTGAATCAAAGACGACGCAACATAGAAGTCACAGGCATTTTTGGAACGACGCAACTTCGAAACGACTCACACCGAAGCGACGCAAACCGGGGTATTGGTGTATATGCATTTTGGTATTTAAAAACTCAAAGCGAAAATAAGGCAAATACAAATATTAACAAAGGATATTTAATTAATTCGTGATATTTAAGAAAACTTTTTGGCAATTATAAATCATAACGGTAAGTACAGCAATTATCTTTCAAATCGTTTTTAGAAAAAATGTGTATCTCAGATTCTAAGAATTTTTCTTAACAGAAATGTGTAAGATTCTGAGAATTTATCTTTAAAAAAATATCTTAAAAAAAATGTCTCGGATTTAAAAAATTTTCCGGAATCACAAAATCTCTCTGATTTTGAGAATTTTTCTTTACAAAAAATGTGAAAAACTCTAAGAATTTTAATATTGAAAAAAAGACTTAGATTCTGAGAATTGTTCTTTATAAAAACTGTCTCAGACTTAGAAAATTTTCCTATAGAAAAATAGTCTCAAATTCAGAGAATTTTTATATAGAACAAATGTCTCAGATTCTGAGAATTTTTGCACTGTCTCAGACTTAAAAAAATTTTCTATAGAAAAACTGTCTTAGATTTTGAAAACTTTTCTATAGAAAAACAGTCTCAGATTTAGAGACTTTTTCTACAGAACAAATTTCTCAGATTCTGAGAATTTTTCTAGAGAAAAAATGTCTCAGATTCTGAGAATTTTTCTATAGAAAAAAATTTCTTAGATTCTGAGAATTTTTCTATAGAAAAAATGTCTCAGATTCCGAGAATTTTTCTTTAGAAAAAATGTCTCAAATTCTGTGAATTTTTCTATAGAAAAAATGTCTCAGATTCTTAGAATTTTTCTATAGAAAACATGTCTAAGATTCTGAGAATTTTTCTATAGAAAAAATGTCTCAGATTCCGAGAATTTTTCTAAAGAAAAAATGTCTCAGATTCTAAAAATTTTTCTATAGAAAAAATGTCTCAGATTCTGAGAATTTTTCTATAGAAAAAATGTCTCAGATTCTGAGAATTTTTCTATAGAAAAAATGTCTCAGATTCTGAGAATTTTTCTATAGAAAAAATGTCTCAGATTCTGAGAATTTTTCTATAGAAAAAATATCTCAGATTCTGAGAATTTTTCTATAGAAAAAATGTCTCAGATTCTGAGAATTTTTCTATAGAAAAAATGTCTCAGATTCTGAGAATTTTTCTATAGAAAAAATGTCTCAGATTCTGAGAATTTTTCTATAGAAAAAATGTCTCATATTCTGAGAATTTTTCTTTAGAAAAAATGCCTCAGATTCTGAGAATTTTTCTATAGAAAAAATATCTCAGATTCTGAGAATTTTTCTATAGAAAAAATGTCTCAGATTCTGAGAATTTTTCTATAGAAAAAATGTCTCAGATTCTGAGAATTTTTCTATAGAAAAAATGTCTCAGATTCTGAGAATTTTTCTATAGAAAAAATGTCTCAGATTCTGAGAATTTTTCTATAGAAAAAATGTCTCAGATTCTGAGAATTTTTCTATAGAAAAAATGTCTCAGATTCTGAGAATTTTTCTATAGAAAAAATGTCTCAGATTCTGACAAGGGAAGTATCTCAACCTTTATGAACCGATTTGCCTGAAACTTAAAATATATATAAAAGAGACGATTTTAAGGTTGGAGTGTCTCGGCTTATCGGCCATATCAGTGTTTCAAAATTTCGTTGTCCCCTTATGAAACAATGTGGACTTCCGGGAAAATTTCGATAACTCCCGAACTAACAGGAATAGCCTCTATAGCAAAAATGCGTGTCAACTTAAATTTAATAAAGATTATTTCGTATTCATATGGACATCGTAGGTCTATGTCTTCATATAAATACACCCCAAAATTTACACATTTTCATGAAAAAAGTATTTAACGAAGCCAGACTTTTACAGGGTTATGCCACCATTGGATAGGCATTAAAAATCCTTTCATCTGATATGTAAACATCATATCGGTCCTTTACTTGTATAGTGTCATAACTCGAAAAATGCGTTTTTTGAGTTAATGATGCAGAATTTTTCGTTATATCGTGCTTTATATTGTGTCAAAAGTTCGTATTAATATCTTTTAAACTCACAGTTTGAGAAGAGTACACGCCATTATTATATTTTCTATGTACCGGCCTTTTTCAATTAAAAACCAGTTTCAATAGTAAACTTTAAACGTGTTTTCTGCAAAATCAAATATTTGTTGTGACACTATACAAGTAAAGGAGCGATATAGTTTTTTAGAAAGAAATGACTGAAAAGTCCAAAAAACGATTTTTTCGCCATTTTTTGACCCATGTTTTGAACCCCTTAATCCGCTATATGGCCGAAAAACCGAGACACCCCAACCTTAGAATTGTCTTTTTTATATATATTTTACGTTTCATGCAAATCCGTTCATAAGGGTTGAGATATTTCCCTTGTGAAAATTTTTCTATAGAAAAAAATGTCTCATATTCTTAGAATTTTTCTATAGAAAAAATGTCTCAGATTCTGAGAATTTTTCTACAGAAAAAATGTCTCATATTCTTAGAATTTTTCTATAGAAAAAATGTCTCAGATTCTGAGAATTTTTCTACAGAAAAAATGTCTCAGATTCTGAGAAAAATACTATAGAAAAAATTTTCAGAATCTGAGACATTTTTTCTATAGAAAAATATCTTAAATTCTAAGACCTTTTCTATAGAAAAAATGCCTCATTCTGAAATTTTTTTTATAGAAAAAATATCTCATCTTCTGAGAATTTTTCTATGGAGAAAATGTCTCAGATTCTAAAAATTTTTTGTATAGAAAAAATGTCAAAGATTCTCAGAATTTTTCTAAAAAAAGTACCTCAGATTCTGAAAAGTTTTCTATGGAAACAATTTCTATGATTCTGAAAATTGAAAGTATGTCTCAGATTATGAGAATTTTTCTCCTTATAAAATTAAAGTCTCAGAATTTTTTTTAATGTACAAAATATTTCTGGTTTTGAAAAATTTTCACATTCTGAAAAATTCCAATAGAAAAAATTTTTTGATTTTGTGAATTTTTCTACGGAAAAAATGTCAAAGAAGCTGAGAATTTTCTGTAAAACAGTTCTGAGAACTTTCCTAAAGATAAAATAACTCATATTCTTAGAATTTTTATTTAAAAATAGATCAGATCTAAAAAAAATCCATAGAACAAATTTATCAGATAATTGCAATTCATTTTTATACCCTCCAACCACAGTATGGGGGTATACTCACTTTGTCATTCCGTGTGTAACGCATCGAAATATCGGTCTAGGACCCCATAAAGTATATATTTTATTGATCAGTGATCGATTCTAAGACATTCTAGCGATGTCCGTCCGTCCGTCCGTCCGTCTGTCCGTCTGTTCGTCTGTAGAAGACACGATACAGTCCAAAATAAAAGAGCTAGACTTCCGAAGTTTGGCACGAATATGTCTTATATTCCTAGGCAGGTTAAGTTCGGAGTTGGGCAAAATCGGACCAAGGGGGAAAAAGTTCCCCCTTGGAGAACTAAACCAACCTAAGAAAAAACGCATTTTTTGCAGGGTTTTTTGTACTTTTGCTAAGCAAATGCAACTTTCTTATCTCAGAAGAAGTTCAAAATCGCAAAGGGGATGTGCCCCCTAACGTAACCCACCGACCCCCCCCCCCCCCCCCCAAAAAAAAAAGACGCCCCTTTTTTTATTTTTATTTTTTTTTTACATTTTGGAGGGTATAAAAGATTCGGCACAGCCGAATGTAACACTCTCACTTGTTTTTTTTTTAATTTTTATATATTTGCAGACTGGGACCACACCTGATGTTATCAAAATTCATGTATCAACAAATTCTGCGTATTTTACGATGTTTAATGAAGTTGACATTTGTTTATAATTATTTAATTTTTTATATTTATGTTATTATAACACAATGAATCTTAGTCCCAATTCACAACAGGCAATTTTAATTGCGGCAATTTTTGTGTTTCTCTTTTGAACTTGCCGTTTATGTTCACACACTGGCAATTCTGTTCGGTGAATTGTGAAAATACTCTACAGAGTGTTGCGAATGAAAAAACAAAACGAATTGCCAGTACGAGCAAGTTTTTTCCCCTTTCCATTCCTCTTACCTCTCTCTCCTATAAACTAAGAATTGCGGCAATTAAAATTGCCCTGTCTAAATTGGGACTTACTGTTTTATTTTTCTTTCGTAACATTTAAGTTTTTGCAATAGATGGATATTTTACCAATATATTATAATTGCACTTAAGTTAAAATAAAAATCATAAAAATAAAAATGCGTTTTTTACATATTTTTTTTATAGAAATAAAGCATGTTAAATGTAAAACAAAACATTATTAATGCAATTTTGAACATTTTCAATCCATTTTTGCACACAAATGTTCAGCCTTACCACAAGAAAATAAAATAAATTTAAAATGAGCTTTTAATTTTATTTCCATACAAATTGTTTTTGTTTTTAAAATCGACTTTCAATAAATGTATTGAAAATTTGAAATCCTTATCCTTATATATATATAAAAATGACATGTTAGTTTGTTTGTTTGTTTGTTTGTTTGTTTGTATGTTTGTTTGTTTGTGTCGCTTTCAGAAAAAAACTACTGAACCGATTCAAATGAAATTTGGCATGTAGATAGAGAATTTTCTGGAATGAAAAATGCGACCAATGGCATCTCGATTGGATGCCCCGCCCCCTTTTACGCCCACTTTTTGTGAATTTCAGATTTTTTAATATATTTGGATGTTTGTTACTGTATTTGGATGTTTGTTACTATATTTGAATGTTTCTTACCGATTACCATGAAATTTGCCATCCCGCATCTTGATTGGAAGCCACGCCTCTTTTACGCCCACTTTTGTAAATTCAAGGCTTTTCAATACATTTGCCTGTTTGTTACAATATTTGGTTGATTGTTACCAATTCACATGGGATACATATAGCAATTTTTGTTGAAGTGAATATAGGCCTTACCGCATTCGGATTCGATGCCCCGCCTTTTTTACGCCCACTTTTTGTTAGTTTATGCCGTTTTCACGCCAAAACGATGTAACGAATTCAAAAGGAATTTGGCATACAGTGAGTTTTCTGGAATGCAATAGTGGCTTTACGCCCACCTTTTTTATAAATTCGACATTTTACAATATATTGGTTGTTTGTTTTCTTTAACATTCCACTTTATATATTTAAAATATCTTTCTTGAATTATCCTTATCCTTATCCTTATATATATATAAAAATGACATGTTAGTTTGTTTGTTTGTTTGTTTGTTTGTGTCGCTTTCAGAAGAAAACTACTGAACCGATTAAAATGAAATTTGGCATGTAGATAGAGAATTTTCTGGAATGAAAAATGCGACCAATGGCATCTCGATTGGATGCCCCGCCCCCTTTTACGCCCACTTTTTGTGAATTTCAGATTTTTCAATATATTTGGTTGTTTGTTACTGTATTTGGATGTTTGTTACAGATTAGCATGAAATTTGGTATACTAATATGGTGTTTTTTGCAAGGAAATCCCGCGTCTTGGTTGGAAGCCACGCCTCCTTTTACGCCCATTTTTTGTAAATATAATATCCTCATAAAGGGGCGTGGCATCTTTTGGTTTTTCTTTCTATCTGGTTCACAACCACGGATAAAGGGCTAAACCGATTTACATGAAATTTTAACCACAGATAGTACTAACTGAGGCGGGAACTAAGTATAGTCAAAAGAGAAACCGATCGGACAAGTGGGCGTAAAATGCCACGCCCCTTTGTATTACATTGAACGTTATTTCTGCCTTTTCAGCAATTACGTTTAAACGGCTGAACCAATTTAAATGAAATTTTCACCACATATAGTACTAATCCAAACGGGAAATATAGTTCATAATAGGACGGGGACAGACAAAGGGGTGGAAATGCCACGCCCATTTGTATTACATTATTTCTACCTGTTCCGTAATCACGCTTAAACGTCTGAACCGGTTTTAATGAAAATTTCACCACACATAGTACAAACCCAGGCGGGAACTATAGGGTATATTAGAAGGGTGCTCTGACGGATGGGCGTATAAGTCCACTCCCCTTTGTTCTACATTGGAAGTTATTTCTGTATATTCCGTAATCTCTCTTAAACGTCTGAACAGATTTTATTGAAATTTTTAACACAGATAGTACTAGCCGAAGCGGGAACAATATGCCATTTCAGCACGTGATTGGGCAAAGGCGTTGTACTTATTCAAAATTACTATTGCTGCTATAAGAAAGCGCGTTTTGACAAAGAGGCATTAGTTGCAACGCTTCTTTGTACTATACTAAAAGTTGTTTCTGTCAGTTCCGCAATGACGCATCAACGGCTGAACCAATTAACACAAAATTTTTGCAACAAATAGTAAACGAGGCGGGATTTATAGGACATAAAATGAGCGATCAGACAAAGAGGCATTAAATGACACCCCTGTTAAACTTATTGCACGTTCTTTTCGCCTTTTTCACAATCACGCTTTTTCGGCTAAACTGGTTTAGAAGAAATTTCCACACACAGATAGTACTAACTGAGGCGGGAACTATAGGCCGTAAATGAGTGCGATTTGACAAAGATGAGTAAAATCCCACGCTCTTTTGTATTACATTGAAAGTTATTTCTGCCTGTTCCATAATCATGTTTAAACGCCTTAACCGATTTTAATGGAATATTCATCACATATAGTACTTCCGAAGCGGGAACTATAAACCATAATAGATCGCGAGGCGTAAGCTGCCACGCCCCTTTGCACCACACTAAAAGTTTTTTCTGTCTATTCCGTAATAACGCTTAAGCACCTAAACTGATTTTAACAAAACTTCCACAACATATAGTACTAACAGAGGCGGTAACAGTATGCCATATTAGTGCGTGATTGGGCAAAGGCGTTGCACTATTTGAACATTATTTTTGACAGTTCCGCAATCACGCAAAAATGGCTGAGCCGATTTTTACAACTGACTAACCGATGCGGGGCCATATCAGCATGCGATTGAACAAAGGGACGTAAATTACCACACGCCTCTGTAATATATTGAAAGTTTTTTCTGCCTATTGGGTAATCACGCTTAAAAGTCGAGTACTAACCGAGGCGGGAACAATGGGCCATATCAGCGCGCGATCGGACAGAGGTGTTGTAAAATGATGCGAAATTTTAAATTTCACCAGATGTAGTGCTAACCGAGGATGGAACCATAGGGCATTACTAACTATCATTCATTGTATAATATTTTTCCAACCCGGGCAACGCCGGGTGCAAAACAGCTAGTATATATATAAAAATGACATGTTAGTTTGTTTGTTTGTTTGTGTCGCTTTCAGAAAAAAACTACTGAACCGATTCAAATGAAATTTGGCATGTAGATAGTACGTTTCCTGGAATGAAAACTGGCACCAATGGCATCTCGATTGGATGCCCCGCCTCCTTTTACGCCCACTTTTTGTGAATTTCTGATTTTTCAATATATTTGGTTGTTGTACTATATTTGGATGTTTGTTACCGATAAACATGCAATTTGGCATACTAATAGGGCGTTTTTGCAAGGAAATATATGCCATCCCGCATCTTGATTGGAAGCCACGCCTCTTTTTACTCCCACTTTTTGTAAATATATGATCCTTACAAAGGGGCGTGGCATTCTTTGGTTTTTCTGTCTGTCTGTACCGATTTACATTAAATCTTCACCACAGATAGTACTAACCGAGACGGGAACTATAGGCCATAAGAGAGACCGATCTGCCAAGTGGGCGTAAAATGCCACGCCCCTTTGTATTATATTGAACATTATTTCTGCCTTTTCAGCAATTACACTTAAATTTAAAAAAATTTTCACCACATACTACTAATCCAAGCGGGAAATATAGTTCATAATAGGGCGGCGATCACACAAAGAGGCGAAAATGCCACGCCCCTTTGTACTTCATTGAAAGGTATTTCTATCTGTTCCGTAATCACGCTTAAACGTCTGAACCGATTTTAATAAAAATTTCACCACACATAGTACTAACCCAGACGGGCACTATAGGTTATAATAGGAGGGCGCTCTGACGGATGGGCGTAAAAGTCCACGCCACTTTGTATTAAATTGAAAGTTATTTCTGCCAGTTCCGTAATTACTCTTAAACGTCTGAACAGATTTTATTGCAATTTTCAACACAGATAGTACTAACCGTAGCGGGAACAATATGCCATATCAGCACGTTATTGGGCAAACGCGTTTTAAAATGCCGCTCTTTGTATTAATTTCAAATTATTTTTGACTGCCATAATAAAGCGCGTTTGGACAAAGAGGCATTAGTTGCATCGCTCTTTTGTACTATACTAAAAGTTGTTTCTGTTAGTTCCGCAATTACGCATCAACGGCTGAATCAATTAAGATGAAATTTTCGTCACAGATAGTACTAAACGAGGCGGGAACTATAGAACATAAAATGAGCGATCGGACAAAGGGGCATAAAATAACACGCCCTGTTAAATTTATTGCACCTCCTTTCTGCCTTTTTCGCAATCACGCTTATTCGGCTTAAGTGATTTTGAAGAAATTTCCACAGCAGATTGTACTAACCGAGGCAGGAACTATAGGCCACAAAAGAGTGTGGTTTGACAAAGGAGACCCACGCTATTTTGTATTACATTGAAAGTTATTTCTGCCTGTCCCACAATCAAGCTTAAACGGCTTAACCAATTTTAATGGATTTTTCACCACATATAGTACTTTCGAAACGGGAATAATAAACCATAATAGAGCGTGTTTAGACCACGGGGCGTAAGTTGTCACGCCCCTTTGCACCACACTGAAAGTTATTTTCTGTCTGTTCCGTAATTACGCTTAATCGCCTTAACTGATTTTAACAAAATTTCAACACATATAGTACTTACTAACCGAGGCGGGAACAATATGCCATATTAGCGCGTGATTGGGCAAAGGCGTGTATTTTTGCCAGTTCCGCAATCACGCAAAAACGGCTGAGCCAATTTTTAATAAATGACTAACAGATGCGGGCCCATATCAGTGTGCGATCGAACAAAGGGACGTAAATTTCCACACCCATTTATAATATATTGAAATATATTTCTGCCTATTCGTTTATCACGCTTAAACGTCGAGTACTAAACAAGGCGGGAATAAAGGGTCATATCAGCGCGCGATCGGACAGAGGTGGTGTAAAGTAATGCGAAATTGAAATTTTCACCAGATGGAGTGCTAACCGAGAATGCAACCATAGGGCATTACAAACTGTTATTCATTATATAATAGTTTTTTCAACCCGGGCAACGCCGGGTGCGAAACAGCTAGTTTAAAATAAAACTTTTGTTAAAATAGACTTTTTGTTTTCTTGTGGTACGGGCCATAGTGTATTTTTACCCACATTATAGTAGGAGAACAGTTACCTACAATAAAGTGGGTAAAATTCAAAAAAAATTTATAAGAGTGTTGATGAAAAAAAATATTGATGAAAAAAAAAAAAATTATGAAAAAAAATATTGATAAAAAAATTGATGACAAAATTAACGATGAAAAAAAATATTGATAAAAACAAATATTGATGAAAAAATTTATAAAAAAAATATTGATGAAAAATATATTGATAAAAAAAAATATTGATGAAAAAATACTGATGAAAAAAAATATTGATTAAAAAAAAATATATTAATGATAACAAATAATTAAGTTACGTTTTATTCACCAGCTTGTGAATATTTTGTTTTATTCACCACGAAATGAATTATTATCCAAGTTACAAACTCAAATTACTAAAATTTTTGGTTTTAAGAAAATGAAAACAGTAATTCTTATTTTCTTTTTTGTTAAACGTTAGCTTATATAGTCAAACTGAGGTGACGAAAACAGTTTTGCTGCTTTTGCTCTGCTTTCAGAAACTTCAAATTATGAAATGAAATAACATTTTTTGTTTATATAGTATTTGTATTTTACTTATTATAAACACCATTGAAATATAGTTCCCAGCAAAACTTAGATTACCAAATAAGGTATAAAATAAGGTATATGATCTCTTATTTTATACATTGCAGCATTGATGATTTTAACAGGCGATGAGACTCAAAGTAATGCATCCACATTATCACAAAGAATACCAGTAAGGTATAAAATAAGTCATAAATTTATAACTAAGAATACGAGTAAGGTGTAAAATATATGATATTTTATAGGTTACGAGTAAGGTATATAATATAGCATACCAGAAGATAATATATAAGGTGTTACGAGTAGTGAAAAAGTAATTTTGTATTAAATTTACTCACGTGATTGTAAGTGAGTATAAGTAGATAAAATATGCTCGTGAGTGTGTGTCGTTAGAAATTCCCTGTCGTGAGCCCATCTCTAGTTTAAACTTATGCATTTTTTTATAAAATAATTATTTTTTATGTTATTGTAATGCATTATGCATCCAAATATAAATAATGCATTATTTCAAACTTTCAAATACTACATAATGTAACCAAATAAAGGTCATCCATGATTTAATGTTTAGAAATAATAAATATGAAATACATTTTTTCCAATAATCATGCATTACGTAGCAAATTATTAGTAATGCATTATTTTTCACTTTAAAATAATACGTTGTGTAACAAATGTTTGGTAAGACATCCTAAAATAATGCTACAAATATGATATATACATTACCTGGTAATGTGTTATATAATCACTACCCATTACCAAAGTTTTACTGGGTTGCACTATTTCGATAGTTCTTTATCAAGTCGAAAAATTGACGACAAAAAGTGTAAATCATAATACCTTAAATATAATTTTAAATTTTTTTTTGGAAAAAGTTTCTTTTGGTTATTTTTTTGTATTAATTTTTATTTTTAAGTAAAATATATTTTCAACTCGACGATGAAAATAAAAAAATATTTCCAAAAAATACTTTTTTTTTTTTATTTTGATGAAAACTTTAAATTTTGTGTTTTCGGTTTTTAAAATTCGGTGTCTGCCAAAAGGAGACGCTTAAGACATTTCCTACAGTTTTTTTCTTTTACCATCGAAGGGTTAAACAAATTTACACATTTCTTCAAATAACAAAAATCATTCTCCCACATTTTCAAAACATTGAATTCATAAAATGTTTATATTAAAATATTTACATACATATCTATTGAAACCAAAACTAAACAAACTCAAAAACAAACTTTTTTCAACAAATTTTTAAAATTAATTAAAAATTTTGCTGAACAATAAAAAAACTTCCTAAATGAATTATGTAAATATAATTTTTTTGTATGCATAGAAACATTCATTTATTCACAGTTACTAGGATAACATTGGCTACTATGGTAAAGAAAAGATATTTTTTTTTCAATATTGCTAATGAATTATGTAACTTCATTAGCAATTTGTGTTAAAATCATAATGAAAAAACTTATGCTACTTTTAAAGTATAAAAAAGAATAATTTTCATAGGTCAATAACTTTCAGCTGCGGAAATTGCAGTGTTAATAGTGATGATTTGTTCTTGCCATTTGACCAATAACGCACAATGGGATATTTTGATAGTTATATTTAAAACAAATGAAAAAAGTATTTAAAAAAAGTATTTAAAAAAAAACTGCCACAAAATCTGAAACATTTCCTTAAAAATGGAAAAATGTCGCAGTATCTGAGACATTTTCTATAGAAAAAATGTCTCAGAATCTGAGACTTTTTTTATAAAAAAAATGTCTCAGAATCTGAGACTTTTTCTGTAGAAAAAATGTCTCAGAATCTAAAAATCAGGCTCAGAATATGAGACTTTTTCTATTGAAAAAATGCCGCAGAATCTGCGACTTTTTCTATAGAAAAAATGTCTCAGAATCTGAGACTTTTCCTATAGAAAAAATGTCTCAGAATCTGCGACTTTTTCTATAGAAAAAATGTCTCAGAATCTGAGACTTTTCCTATAGAAAAAATGTCTCAGAATCTGAGACTTTTCCTATAGAAAAAATGTCTCAGAATCTGACACTTTTTCAAAAGGAAAAATGCCTCAGAATCTGAGACTTTTTCTATAGAAAAAATGTCTCAGAATCTAAGACTTTTTCTATAAAAAAAATGTCTCAGAATCTGAGACTTTTTCTATAGAAAAAATGTCTCAGAATCTGAGACTTTTTCTATAGAAAAAATGTCTCAGAATCTGAGACTTTTTCTATAGAAAAAATGTCTCAGAATCTGAGACTTTTTCTATAGAAAAAATGTCTCAGAATCTGAGACTTTTTCTATAGAAAAAATGTCTCAGAATCTGAGACTTTTCCTATAGAAAAATGTCTCAGAATCTGAGACTTTTCCTATAGAAAAAATGTCTCAGAATCTGACACTTTTTCAAAAGGAAAAATGCCTCAGAATCTGAGAATTTTTCTATAGAAAAAATGTCTCACAATCTGAGACTTTTTCTATAGAAAAAATGTCTCAGAATCTGAGACTTTTTCTATAGGAAAAACGTCTCAGAATCTGTGACTTTTTCTATAGAAAAATTTCCCAGAATCTGAGACTTTTTCAGGAAAAATGTCTCAGAATCTAAGACTTTTTCTATAGAAAAAATGTCTCAGAATCTGAGACTTTTTCTATAGAAAAAATGTCTCAGAATCTGAGACTTTTTCTATAGAAAAAATGTCTCAGAATCTGAGACTTTTTCTATAGAAAAAATGTCTCAGAATCTGAGACTTTTTCTATAGAAAAAATGTCTCAGAATCTGAGACTTTTTCTATAGAAAAAATGTCTCAGAATCTGAGACTTTTTCTATAGAAAAAATGTCTCAGAATCTGAGACTTTTTCTATAGAAAAAATGTCTCAGAATCTGAGACTTTTTCTATAGAAAAAATGTCTCAGAATCTGAGACTTTTTCTATAGAAAAAATGTCTCAGAATCTGAGACTTTTTCTATAGAAAAAATGTCTCAGAATCTGAGACTTTTTCTATAGAAAAAATGTCTCAGAATCTGAGACTTTTTCTATAGAAAAAATGTCTCAGAATCTGAGACTTTTTCTATAGAAAAAATGTCTCAGAATCTGAGACTTTTTCTATAGAAAAAATGTCTCAGAATCTGAGACTTTTTCTATAGAAAAAATGTCTCAGAATCTGAGACTTTTTCTATAGAAAAAATGTCTCAGAATCTGAGACTTTTTCTATAGAAAAAATGTCTCAGAATCTGAGACTTTTTCTAAAGAAAAAATGTCTCAGAATCTGAGACTTTTTCTATAGAAAAAATGTCTCAGAATCTGAGACTTTTTCTATAGAAAAAATGTCTCAGAATCTGAGACTTTTTCTATAGAAAAAATGTCTCAGAATCTGAGACTTTTTCTATAGAAAAAAATGTCTCAGAATCTGAGACTTTTTCTATAGAAAAAATGTCTCAGAATCTGAGACTTTTTCTATAGAAAAAATGTCTCAGAATCTGAGAATTTTTCTACAGAAAAAATGTCTCAGAATCTGAGAATTTTTCTATAGAAAAAATGTCTCAGAATCTGAGAATTTTTCTATAGAAAAAATGTCTCAGAATCTGAGACTTTTTCTATAGAAAAAATGTCTCAGAATCTGAGACTTTTTCTATAGAAAAAATGTCTCAGAATCTGAGACTTTTTCTATAGAAAAAATGTCTCAGAATCTGAGACTTTTCTATAGAAAAAATGTCTCAGAATCTGAGACTTTTTCTATAGAAAAAATGTCTCAGAATCTGAGACTTTTTCTATAGAAAAAATGTCTCAGAATCTGAGACTTTTTCTATAGAAAAAATGTCTCAGAATCTGAGACTTTTTCTATAGAAAAAATGTCTCAGAATCTGAGACTTTTTCTATAGAAAAAATGTCTCAGAATCTGAGACTTTTTCTATAGAAAAAATGTCTCAGAATCTGAGACTTTTTCTATAGAAAAAATGTCTCAGAATCTGAGACTTTTTCTATAGAAAAAATGTCTCAGAATCTGAGACTTTTTCTATAGAAAAAATGTCTCAGAATCTGAGACTTTTTCTATAGAAAAAATGTCTCAGAATATGAGACTTTTTCTATAGAAAAAATGTCTCAGAATCTGAGACTTTTTCTATAGAAAAAATGTCTCAGAATCTGAGACTTTTTCTATAGAAAAAATGTCTCAGAATCTGAGACTTTTTCTATAGAAAAAATGTCTCAGAATCTGAGACTTTTCTATAGAAAAAATGTCTCAGAATCTGGGACTTTTTCTATAGAATAAATGTCTCAGAATCTGAGACTTTTTCTATAGAAAAAATGTCTCAGAATCTGAGACTTTTTCTATAGAAAAAATGTCTCAGAATCTGAGACGTTTTCTATAGAAAAAATGTCTCAGAATCTGAGACTTTTTCTATAGAAAAAATGTCTCAGAATCTGGGACTTTTTCTATAGAATAAATGTCTCAGAATCTGAGACTTTTTCTATAGAAAAAATGTCTCAGAATCTGAGACTTTTTCTATAGAAAAAATGTCTCAGAATCTGAGACTTTTTCTATAGAAAAAATGTCTCAGAATCTGAGACTTTTTCTATAGAAAAAATGTCTCAGAATCTGAGACTTTTTCTATAGAAAAAATGTCTCAGAATCTGAGACTTTTTCTATAGAAAAAATGTCTCAGAATCTGAGACTTTTTCTATAGAAAAAATGTCTCAGAATCTGAGACTTTTTCTATAGAAAAAATGTCTCAGAATCTGAGACTTTTCTATAGAAAAAATGTCTCAGAATCTGGGACTTTTTCTATAGAATAAATGTCTCAGAATCTGAGACTTTTTCTATAGAAAAAATGTCTCAGAATCTGAGACTTTTTCTATAGAAAAAATGTCTCAGAATCTGAGACTTTTTCTATAGAAAAAATGTCTCAGAATCTGAGACTTTTTCTATAGAAAAAATGTCTCAGAATCTGAGACTTTTTCTATAGAAAAAATGTCTCAGAATCTGAAACTTTTTCTATAGAAAAAATGTCTCAGAATCTGAGACTTTTTGTATAGAAAAAATGTCTCAGAATCTGAGACTTTTTCTATAAAAAAAGTGTCTCAGAACATGAGACTTTTTCTATAGAAAAAGTGTCTCAGAACCTGAGACTTTTTCTATAGAAAAAGTGTCTCTGAACCTGAGACTTTTTCTATAGAAAAAGTGTCTCAGAACCTGAGACTTTTTCTATAGGAAAAGTGTCTCAGAATCTGAGACTTTTTCTATAGAAAAAATGTCTCAGAATCTGAGACTTTTTCTATAGAAAAAGTGTCTCAGACTCTGAGACTTTTTCTATAGAAAAAATTTCTCAGAATCTGAGACTTTTTCTATAGAAAAAATGTCTCAGAATCTGAGACTTTTTCTATAGAAAAAATGTCTCAGAATCTGAGACTTTTTCTATAGAAAAAATGTCTCAGAATCTGAGACTTTTTCTATAGAAAAAATGTCTCAGAATCTGAGACTTTTTCTATAGAAAAAATGTCTCAGAATCTGAGACTTTTTCTATAGAACAAATGTCTCAGAATCTGAGACTTTTTCTATAGAAAAAATGTCTCAGAATCTGAGACTTTTTCTATAGAAAAAATGTCTCAGAATCTGAGACTTTTTCTATAGAAAAAATGTCTCAGAATCTGAGACTTTTTCTATAGAAAAAATGTCTCAGAATCTGAGACTTTTTCTATAGAAAAAATGTCTCAGTATCTGAGACTTTTTCTATAGAAAAAATGTCTCAGAATCTGAGACTTTTTCTATAGAAAAAATGTCTCAGAATCTGAGACTTTTTCTATAGAAAAAATGTCTCAGAATCTGAGACTTTTTCTATAGAAAAAATGTCTCAGAATCTGAGACTTTTTCTATAGAAAAAATGTCTCAGAATCTGAGACTTTTTCTATAGAAAAAATGTCTCAGAATCTGAGACTTTTTCTATAGAAAAAATGTCTCAGAATCTGAGACTTTTTCTATAGAAAAAATGTCTCAGAATCTGAGACTTTTTCTATAGAAAAAATGTCTCAGAATCTGAGACTTTTTCTATAGAAAAAATGACTCAGAATCTGATACCTTTTCTCGGAATCTGATACCTTTTCTAAAATAAAAATTCTCCGAATCTAGAGGTTTTAATGATCGGATCTACAGAAATTAGTTTTAAATTAAAGTTTGTCTTAAGCTCTATTAAAGGGTGAAGGAAAAAAAATATGTTTTTGTTTTTAATTTCTTGACCGTAGGAAAAACCCGTCTTTTTTTAAAAATTTCAAATGGCGTTATCTCGGAAAAGGTTCGACCGATTTTTTGGTAATATTAGTGTTTGGCATATCAAAATTAAAAAATGTGATGTATCGCATGTATGTAAAATTACCACGGGGTAATTTTATTTGATTGGCCTTAAATTTGACCACATAAGTTTATGGCCACGAAGAAAAAACATTTACTCGGACGTTTAAAATTGGAAGAAACTCTTTTTTTGTCATGCAAAAATATGACGCTTCAATGTTAAGACTATGTGCTCGATTCAGGAGTACTTTTTCACCATTCACCAAATTTTTAAAATTTTATTTACTTTTGAATTTAAAGATTTTAAAATTTTTTTTCTTGAAAAAATTAAAGTTTTAGGTAATATATTCATTAATTACAAGAAAAAAAATTTAAAATCTTAAAATTTTAAAGGATATCAAATTTAAAAAAAGTAGGTGAATGGTGAAAAAGTACTCCCGAATCGAGCACAATATCTTATTTGCCAGGCTGTTACCATTTTTATACCCTCCACTCTAGTGATAGAGGGTATATATAAGTTTGTCATTCCATTTGTAACACCTCGAAATATTGGTCTAGGACCCCATAAAGTATATATATTCATGATCTTCGATCGATTTTAAGACGATCTAGCGATGTCCGTCCGTCCGTCCGTCCGTCTGTCCGTCTGTCCGTCTGTCTGTTGAAAACACGCTAACTTTTGAAAGACTTTACGGAGGCTCCTGAATTTTGGCATATATGTTGGGCATTTACCTGGTCAGGTTGGTATTGTAATCCAGCGAAATCGGTCCAGTGGTTCAAAAGTTATGAGCAAAAGACGGAATTTCGGCAAGGGTTTTTCGTGAATTTATGAGATAAAAAGCACTATAACATTCGAAAAGCAATTCTGAGGATGATGAAGCTTGGCATATATATTTTTCGTTCTACCAGCCTAGTTCATATTGAATTTCACCCAAAGCGGTCCAGTGGTTCAAAAGTTATTAGCGAAACCGTGAATTTCAGATTAGCTTCACCTTAAATACACGTATTGAAAACCCGTTAAACCTGTTTTAAAAATATTAGTAAGTCACAAAAATATTTTACAACGTATTTTTGTCACTCAAAAATATTTTTATACCAAAACAAAAAAAAAAGCACACTCGAGGGGCCAGGGGGCCCGGGCCCCCCCCCCATTTGGATTGAAAATTTTTAAAAAAATTAATTCATTTCAACACATAATACAAGTAATAAACATAAATTTTTTTAGTTTTATATCGAAATATCTGTAAAATATGTATCAAAAACACATTTTATTAGTTTTATTTGATGAAAATTATGCATCAGGAAAATGAAAACAGTTATCTGTACAAAATTTCAAAGTCTGATGTTCTAAGAGACTTTTTCTTTATTAAAAGTCTCAGATTCTGAAATATTTGCTGTTTTTTCAATAAGTGGATTTATTTTCGGATTAATCTTATTTTAATCTATTTTACAAAAATCCAGCCCTAAAATGTTGCGCAAACGCAATAATATGTTCCCAGTTGGAAAATGTGTCACTGAGGAAATTTCCACAGTGATTCCTTGAAGAAATGTTTTCAGGTTCTGACAAATCATAGGTAATCCTTGATGACATGTACTTACATTGTCAGCACTGAATGTTTGCTTTAAGAGTGTGGACAATTCCTCTAAGACGTCCAAAAGGAAATGTCTTCAGAATAGCAGTATATTAAATTAGAATTTTAAATCTGGGCAACACTTCAATTTCCAAGAACGAGATGGCAATATTATCGATTTTTTTTAAATTAAATCAAAATCTAACAAGTAGAATAAAAGTAATAAATAAACAAACAATTTTCAAAATAAAGTTTGGAACGAGTAGTTAGGTGTGGGACTAATAAACTGGAGGTTCCAGGTTCAAATCCAGTTGGGACTAAAAAAGGCGAAAAGTTTTTTCTAAATATGAGAAAGATAATTTCACTCAAAAAATTATGTTAGTAAAAACAACTGAAAATGTCAGTTAAAATAACTACTTTCTAAGTTGTTTTGGGGTCAACTACTTTGTCAGTTAAATCAACTAACAATGTTAGTTATTTTAACTGACAAAAAATAACTGACTTATGTAGTAAAAACTACTAACATTTGTAGTCAAAACAACTAAAATGTAGAAAAAATAAAAAAATTAATTAATAATTTTTTTTTTAAAAAATTTTTCAGAAAAAAAATTGAAGACCAAATTTTTTTAGTTTTTTTTTTTTTTTTTTAAAAAAGTTGTAAAAAAAAAAAAAAATATTTTTATTTTTTGGAAAAACACTGAAAATTTTTCAAAGATAAAAAAAATTAAATTAACTACTTTAAATAACTGTTACTACATCACAGTACTTTTTTGTTAGTTATTCAAAAAAACTACTTACTTAAAATAACTAACAGAAATAGTTGTTTGATATTTTTCATACAAAAACAACTGACTTTGTAGTTGAAAATAACTAACTACTGTAAAATATACAAACAACTAACATGTATTAACTTACATAATTTTCTGAGTGTTATTAAGGAAAATGGATAAAAGTAAAAACTAAAGGAAATACGAAAATTTTTTGTAATTTCGCATGACCTACGTCAGACATTTCCTCAAAGAAGTCTTAGGTGACATGTCCCCAGAAGGTCAGCCCTGACCACTGCTGACTTTGAGTGAGGACATTTTGAAAATTTGTATGAAACTGTCCTCAACCCAGTACATAGAGATGTCTTGTGGATGTCAGCAGTGATTCTGACATGTCACCGCTCCGTCACTGAGAATGGCTCGAGGACGTTGCCAACTGGGTTACAGTAGAGCCGTAAAAAGCGTTAAGGAATTAATCAATTTTTCAAATCTAAATATCTCATTAACGGAATGTTCTACAAAAAATTTGGATGGCTGATTTGGAATCAGGTCCTTTATTATGGCTCTTACATGAGAATACGTAGCAATTATCACTAAATAACATGTTTTATTTTTGAAATTTTCAAACGTGAAAATGGAACACACTAACTTATGAATACTTAGCAGTAGAACCATAAACAATGTTTATTAAACATGCCTAAATAAGCGGTTTCGAATTTTCAAACGCAAATATCGGAAATAAGTTAAACAAAAAAAATTGCACTTATGAGACAAGTTTTGGTAAAGACTAAATCTCGTTCGAACAAGATTTCGATCATATTGTTCTGTATCATTTTATACACAACCATATGTTTGAAATCTCGTTTGAATTATATTTCACCTCAGGTGTGAATTGGGTATAAGACTTTTCCGAAATTTAACTAAGTTCTTAGTAAAATTACAAAGCACTAAGACTTTTGTTTAATTTTTGTTCTAAAACAAATGGCTGACTAGAAATTGGTGAGTTGTATTTTTGGCAAAAATTTGGCTAATAATTGTATAAAGTTTGACTAATAGTTTACATTTTTTTTGTACGGGGGGGTGGGGGGGATGGTATAGTCCTAGAAAATAATGTTATGATTAAAAAAAAAAATTTTTGAGTTGGGCCCCCCCCTTTTCAAATTCCTGGATACGTCGCTGGTGCTGCTTATTAATAAATATCAAAATATGTTTTTGTGCGTACGAATATTAATTTCAAAAATTCATTTCGATGATTACTCTTATACAACCATTTTCGTTAGGGTGACACAAAAAATTACTATTTCCGAATTTCATCGAATGCCTGGCAAATTATTTTTCCTTTTGGTCTAAAAACTCTAAATTTTAAAATTTATCAAAAACGGACAATTCTAGCCCGTGCCGATGAGTGTTAAAGTTGAGCTTAAAAAATTAAAATTATACAATCCAAAATTGGAAAAAAATACGTATTTCGACCAGAATTCATGTCCGAATTTTTTAACCAAGTCCGGAAATTGTGAGTACTTTACAGGAAAAATATTTAAAAAATCCGAAAACCGCGATTTCGGGCACAGATGCAGATTTTTAAATATAAAAATAATTTTTTATCCAAATTGGTCTCAAAGGTTGGAAAATGCTAACTATGTTATCTAAAAAATATAAAAACACGATTTTGGTCCACAGATGCTGATCAGCATTATAGGACCAAAACCGTGTTTTTATATTTTTTTTTTAATATTTTTTATATAACATACTTAACACTTTCCAACTATTGAAAACCTAAATTACGATGTCACCAAAAAATAAATCAAAAACAATGAAAAGTTATTTTAAAGAGTGACACATAGTGTTTAATGTACGCTTTGCAAAATTAATTTTTTTTTTTTTTTTTGTAAGTAAATTTTGGAATTGAAAAACTTGTCCGATCGAAATAAACTTTTTGCCGTTAATAGGCTAGTGAAGCTCACTAACATTCAAAACTAAAAAAATAAAAAATCGATTTTTTTTTTGTATGGAAACTTTTTTTTTACCTTGTGAACTTTGACTGAATTTTTGTCCACATTAGTTTTAGACGGCGAACTTTGACAAATACTATTTACTGTGCCACCTTAATGCACATTTTGAACAAATTATGCATGTGAATGCACATGAGTTACAATTATAAATAGTCAGTCAATGGTACAAGTATATGTCTGTTTGAGTAGATTAGTACTCCAACTCACTGTAATACCCCAGCAGAAATTTTGCTGAACTGGCAGCAGCTTTTAGAAAGGAAACTCGAGTCAAGGAGCACATCCAAACCTGCTGAATTCATTCATGATTCTCTAGGGCGATGTCACACTTTAGAGCGCTAGTTGAGATGTACTGAAATCATGTGTCTTTAGAGCGCTGATTAAAGCGCTATAAAGATGCAATGAATTCATGTATCGTTTTAGAGCTATTTAAGCAGAATAAAGATGAAGCAATTTTGACTATTTCTGAAATACAAATTACAAAATCTGAAATACAATTGACTATTTCTGAATACAATTTGAAAATCTTAAATACAGTTGACTAATCTGAAAATCAGTTGACTCTCTGCAAGCATTTAGAAGAAATATCGCCTAAAGATCCAATTGCATTTAAAAAATTTCCAATTATATTTCGAAAATTTCAAATTATATTTCAGAAACTTCCATTTATATTTCAGATATTACCATTTATAACAAAAAAAAATGTTCAATTATATTGGAAATTTTTTAAATATAATTGGACATTTTTAAATATAATTGGAGAGTCTAAAATATGATTGTACATTTTTTGTAATATAATTTGTATTGTGAAACTGAAGTGGAAATGGTGTACTTTTTTTTATTTTTCATTCAAAATGTGTTAAAGGTATGATTGAAGGTATGATTGAAGCACTCTTTGCAGCGCTGATTAATGCGCAATAATGATGCAGTGAAATCATGTCTTTGTCCAAAACTCATGGTTTTTTATTCAAAAAGTGTTAAATATATTTAAAAGGAAAGCATGTGTGAAATTTTATCAATATATAATTTTACTAGCTTACCATCCCGGTACTTCATTACCGGTTGCATTGAATACCGGATAATAGAAGGATCACAATTGCTCTACCGATTTCAAGAAAATTCCCCTACGTTGTCTTCGTTTTATTTTCTTGTGCACGTTAAAGTCTTTCATAAAATAATATTTCAATCAAAAATTTAAACAATAAAATTTTAATAATTTCCGAGCCCTAATATCGGGATTTTGAATTTGGAGTGAATAAATATTTCAGTGAATAAAGAAATTGTAATAAAAATGAGTTTGAGTGAAAAAACATATAGAGAGAAAAAATGGAGTAAAAAAGTAAAATACGAAAAATTTGGGTAAAAAGTATCATTCCATATTTTTCCCTGCTCTATTCCATTTCGTTCCCCGTTCTTAAAGTTAAAATTTTAAAATATATCCTTCTCTTGGGTGTTATTTCTGGGCTTTGAGTTTAATAGTTAGATAGGTAACAATAACCATTTGCCCCCTTTTCCCCTTAAAATTAAATTTTCCAAAAACTGTTTTGTTTGTGCTAGGTGATCCTTTATTTAAAATATCAAGTTTCTGAACTAATATTTCAAGAAATATAAGAATAATCAAAATTTACACTTTTTCATTATTATAAGAACAAAAAAATACCAAAAGCACACTTTCTTACCCCCGTTATAAACGGAATTTCTAAAAAGAACATCTTCCAGAATGTTTGTTTCTTCACCGAAGGATCTTCTATTCCATATTTCAATTTTCTAGGATCATTATTTTAGCAAATATTTAGAGTACAAAGAGGATTTTACATTCCTAATTATAAGTTTCTCGTCAAAAATATACGTCAAAAAATATCAAAGGTACCGAAAATACACTTTTTTTAGCCATTTTACCCCACTAAGAAGCGGATAAACTTATTTTTCACAGAATGTTTTTTTTACCGAATTTGCCTACATTACAAATTTTAAGATTCTAGGAAATATAAAAAGTTTCTATAAATAAAATTTTAGGAAATAAAAAAGTATCACAAATTGTACTTCCTGTACTTTTAATTAAAGGCACTTTTTATAAAGGGTACTTTTAATGAAAGGTACTTTTTATAAAAGGTACTTTTTATAAGAGGTACTTTTTTTAAAAGGTACTTTTTATAAAAGGTACTTTTGATAAAAGGTACTTTTGATAAAAGGTACTTTTAATAAAATGTACTTTTTATAAAATGTACTTTTTATAAAAGGTACTTTTTATAAAAGGTACTTTTTATAAAAGGTACTTTTTATAAAAGGTACTTTTTATAAAAGGTACTTTTTATAAAAGGTACTTTTTATAAAAGGTACTTTTTATAAAAGGTACTTTTTATAAAAGGTAATTTTTATAAAAGGTACTTTTTATAAAAGGTACTTTTTATAAAAGGTACTTTTTATAAAAGGTACTTTTTATAAAAGGTACTTTTTATAAAAGGTACTTTTTATAAAAGGTACTTTTTATAAAAGGTACTTTTTATAAAAGGTACTTTTTATAAAAGGTACTTTTTATAAAAGGTACTTTTTATAAAAGGTACTTTTTATAAAAGGTACTTTTTATAAAAGGTACTTTTTATAAAAGGTACTTTTTATAAAAGGTACTTTTTATAAAAGGTACTTTTTATAAAAGGTACTTTTTATAAAAGGTACTTTTTATAAAAGGTACTTTTTATAAAAGGTACTTTTTATAAAAGGTACTTTTTATAAAAGGTGCTTTTTATAAAAGGTACTTTTTATAAAAGGTACTTTTTATAAAAGGTACTTTTTATAAAAGGTACTTTTTATAAAAGGTTTTTTATAAAGGGTACTTTTTATAAAAGGTACTTTTTATAAAAGGTACTTTTTATAAAAGATACTTTTTATAAAAGGTACTTTTTATAAAAGGTAGTTTTTATAAAAGGTAGTTTTTATAAAAGGTACTTTTTATAAAAGGTACTTTTTATAAAAGGTACTTTTTATAAAAGGTACTTTTTATAAAAGGTACTTTTTATAAAAGGTACTTTTTATAAAAGGTACTTTTTATAAAAGGTACTTTTTATAAAAGGTACTTTTTATAAAAGGTACTTTTTATAAAAGGTACTTTTTATAAAAGGTACTTTTTATAAAAGGTACTTTTTATAAAAGGTACTTTTTATAAAAGGTACTTTTTATAAAAGGTACTTTTTATAAAAGGTACTTTTTATAAAAGGTACTTTTTATAAAAGGTACTTTTTATAAAAGGTACTTTTTATAAAAGGTACTTTGTATAAAAGGTACTTTTTATAAAAGGTACTTTTTATAAAAGGTACTTTTTATCAAAGGTACTTTTGATAAAAGGTACTTTTTATAAAAGGTACTTTTTATAAACGGTACAGAATTTTCATAAAGTACTTGTTTCAGAATGTTTTATTTCACTAAAGGATCCTACATTCCAAGTTTGAAGTTTGAATGACCATTATTTCAGTACATAAACAAAAGTACCAAAAGTACAGTTTTTTACCCTTTTTACCCCCTTAGAATCAACACTGGCAAAAATCCAGCCTTAGTGGATCTATATTCCGTGAGGTTAACATACAGTCCAAATTTCAAGTCTCTATGATCATTATTTCAGGAGATATAATAAGTACCAAAAGTACAGTTTTTTATCCTTTTTACCCCCTTAGAATCAACATTGGCAAAAATCCAGCCTTAGTGGATCTATATTCCGGAAGATGAACCTACAGTCAAATTTCAAGTCTCTATGACCATTATTTCAGGAGATATAAAAAGTACCAAAAGTACAGTTTTTTACCCTTTTTACCCCCTTTGAATCAACACTGGCAAAAATCCAGCCCTAGTAGATCTATATTCCTTGAGGTTAAGATACAGTCCAAATTTCAAGTCTCTATGATAATTATTTCAGGAGATATAAAAAGTACCAAAAGTACAGTTTTTTACCCTTTTTACCCCCTTAGAATCAACACTGGCAAAAATCCAGCCTTAGTGGATCTATATTCCGGGAGGTGAACCAACAGTCCAAATTTCAAGTCTTTAGCTTCAGCGGTTTGGGCTGGGTGATGATGAATCAGTCAGTCAGTCAGTCATTCAGTCAGTCACTCACTCACGCAACTCTTTTATATATCGTCACCTAAAATGCAAAACGCCCTAACTAACAAAAAATTCAAAATCGCGTTTTTTATTGATTCTTATGTATTGGATCAAAATACATGTCCACAAAAAAATTTAGACTCCTTTGATCAAAAATGGGGATTTTATTTACAAAATTCAAAAAGCCCTAACTACATGCTTTGATATATGTTAAACCAAAAAGCCCCAACTACACATTTGTATACATATTATATAGCAATTTTTAAAGATTAAACATTTTTTTGATGCTTCTTCTTCCACAATGTCCACTATTAGGAAAAATATATGTATATGTACACAAAAAATAAAGTTTAGCAATTTACCAATTAACCCCCTGCAGGCCCGCTTTCTTACGAGAATTGTTCCTTTTTCAGCTATAGAAATCGCAATTTATTCAGTACAATTAGTCTTAAGTAAGATATAAATTCTACATAAAATTTAATAACAATATAATTAATGACGATAAAAAACATGATTAGAAATTTTTCATTCCGATTGAATAAAATTCAAAGTAAATTTTTCGTTAAATAAGTAAAAAAATTGTTTTTAATTACAATTTTTGCTATTATTACAAAAAATACAGGGGGTTAATTATGTAACTTGATAATCGTCATCGTGAGCTCATTATTCTAATACTATAAAATGGCACTATATGGTAATGGAATAACGATGGAAACGGTACGATTGACGACTATCAGGTTACATAATTACTTCCCAGTATATAACAAAAAACGTTAGCTTCATTGGAAAGCTTATAATTTCTTCATAAAAAGGGACAGAAATAAAAACAAGTTGATGTCTAATATCGCTAACATTAAATACAGGGCTTAGGAAAGATAAAATAACAACCTGTGTCAAATTTCATCATTTACATATGGGGTTTTCATCTCAAGTGACACAACTTTTAAAACCAATAGTAGTTTAGTCACAATTTTTCAACGAGATCGGTTAAGAACTTTCTGAGTTAAAGGGGCCGTATTTTACATTTTGGTCAAACAGGTGTTTTTTGCACCCATGTAACTGATTACCTAATGTTCCTAGCAAAATGTGTCCCGAGAGTTTAAGATAGCTATTTCTTTCTTCTTCTTCTGTCATCCTCCTCTCCCGTTGGAGCAATCTTTCAAAAAAAAAATTTTACTTTTTTTTTTTTTGCAAAATCAAAAACTTGTTCGACATTTTTTTAAAACCGGCCCTTTTTTAACTCAAAATAAAGCTAAGGTATTTCCTTTAGGAGCTTTGTGGGATGCGAGTGAGATATCTATCAAATGCCCAATATTTACTGTAGATCTTAAGAAATTTTCCAGAAGCCGAATAAACGCTTTGACGACCATACATTTTTGACCGAAGTGTTTTTGATTTTCTTTCCATTTTCGTAATTTCTGACCTAATAATAGTTACGCATAAAACAATTGGGCCCCTCCTTCCCCTTATTACGCTGTTTTGGCCAAGGCCATTTTGGTACTCGCTGTGATCTGTAAGATTCTTGTAGAATAACTAACTTAATAATAGTTATTCTACAAGAATTTGGATTTCTGAACCCCCTTCTTGACCCTTATTTCGCCTGTCAAGTAAATATAATGTTGTCCCTAATATATTTATTACTTCGCAGACTTTGAGAACTTATAGTGAGCAAGTGGACCCAGTTAGAGACTTAATGAAAACAAAACTTTTGTTTCTCTAAAACTCTTCTATAATTCATCTTTTAGCACATTTATTCTAGCTTCTACTTGAACTAAAAAATATCGCAAAAAATTATCTGGGAAGTATAGTTTCCTGTGGTCGTTAAAAGGTTAAAGCATTTTGATGCATTATGTTATTTCGGGCCATACCCTTGGTCCTGTTCCACCCTCATTTGACATGGAGCTTTAAAATTGTAAATTGACATTTTGTATCGAATTAAGTTAGCATGTGTTTAACAGAATCCAAAATGAGACATTTTTCAGTGTTAGGTTATATAGCAGGTGCCACGCCCCTTTCTCCAATACCGCCCACATTTTGTTAGAGATCTATATGATAAAACAACATTCAGTATACAATTTTGTTAGCATGTTGTTACATTTTATAACACATCTGCTTGGTGTTTTTAAACATCTTCAGTGCAGTTAGGGCTTTTTGTGTTTCTGAAAATTACAAGACAAAAGGGCGTTACTAACATAACTTTTTAAATATTAAAAATTTATAATTTTTTTTAACAGAAATGAATTTGTTTGTGTATTTTTACTAATATTTAAAAAATTTGTAATGAAAACTTTTATAGTTTTTATATAAACACGTTTTTTGCTTCTCCTGTAAAATTTATAAAATGTTAGATAGGGCGTTTTGCATTTTAGGTGACGATATATAGATATTTTAAGTGTTATATAAAAAATCTTAACAAAAAATTTGAATTTTTTCCCCCTTACTTTTACTGCATCCTCAAGAGCGCTCTTTGGATGCGCTTCGGTATGCTTTAAAAAGATGCTGTGTCGCCAAAATTTCGATTTATTTTTGCTGGGTATTTTATCTTTGATGGGTCATTCCAAGAGAATGGGTGTACCGATTTTTACAAAAATTACAGACAAGGTGCAGCAAGTCATACTTAATACAATAATGCATTCACTTTTTTTAATTTAATAATTTTGTTTTTTTTAGTTTTGGCCAAAAAAACTACCATCTCGGCCCAGTGTGCACTCTGATGAACAGACGGGTGTAAAAAAAAGTGCTTCTAAGTGGTGAAAGGCGAAAATGTTAGATATTGTATCAATAAACATTGTTTAAGTCACAGAAGGAAGTTTCAACAAAATTTGTTTAACAAAGCTACCGATTTTTTTTGGTTGGTTCCTTGTGGAACCAGTAGAATATTAAGGGTTAAAAGTAGAAAAAAATTAAAGTCTGTCTCAAGCTCTATGAAAGGGTCATGGAAAAGAAATTTTGAGATTTTTTAAAAATATTTCTTAAACGTTGAAGAATTCCTTCATTTTTGCAAATTTCAAATAATTTTTTTTTTTCAAATAAATTTCAAATAAATTTTTGTGTTTAGCGCATCAAATTTAATAAAACACATTTTTTCTTTCTATTTTTTAAAATTTTCAAAAACCACCGGTTAACTTAATACAATTGGCCTCAAATACATAACTTTTAGGTCTAGTAGGAGAAAAATTTTCCCGGATACTTGGGAGTATTTAAGGCTAAAGAAAAAATGTCACTCTAAAGCTACATGTATCCAAAAAAGGTACCTGTTGACTATAACGTCAAAATTCGATTGCCTCTGTTGACTAAAACGTAAAAAAAAAATTTTATCAATATTTTTTTTATCAATATATTGATATACCATATATTGTTTTTTACCAATATTTTTATTTTCATCAATATTATTTTTTTTTTTCATTAATAGTTTTTTCATCAATAATTTTTGTTTTTCATCAATAATTTTTTTTTTTCACCAATAAATTTTTTTCATCAATATTTTTTTTATCAATATTTTTTTTCGTTAATATTTTGTTTAATTAATATTTTTTTTAATCAATATTTTGTTTTTTTTCTTTCATAATATTTTTCATCAATATTTTTTTTTTCATAATTTTTTTTTCGTCAATATTTTTTTTTTCTCATTAATATTTTTTTTTTCATCAATATTTTTTTCATAAATTTTTTTCATACATATTTTGTTCAATAATTTTTTTTTTTACTTCAAAAAGTTTCTTATGACAAATTACCTAATATATCGTTAATTTTTATAGAAAAATTTTTCTTTGGAAACATTATCATGATTCAATGGTTTGGGCAAGAGTATTAACTTCGCAGACTTTTTTTACAAAAACTGCAAAAAATTAATTAAAATATCTTTTTTTCTAGACTAAAAAAGGAATTTTAAATGTTTTTGTCATTAAGAAAAGAATTTATAGATTCGACCAATTCAAATTTAACTTTTCAACTTCTTTTATCATCAGAACTCATTATCCGTCAATTTATTTAATTAATAATAAAAGAAAATAATTATTTCTGTAAACATGTATGGATCTTGCAACGTACGTATCGATTAATTATTATTTAACAATCCCCGTAAACATACTCGTAAAAGTACGTACTTATATTTAAAACAAACTACCCAGCAAAACTTTGGTAATGGGTAGTGAATGTATAACACATTACCAGGTAATGTATATAACTTATTTGTATCTATTATTTTATGATGTCTTACCAAACGTTCCACAACGTATTATTTTCAAGTGAAAAATCATGCATTACTAATAATTTGCTACGTAATGCATAGAGTATTCAAAACCGAAACCGAAAACCGGTTAACCGGTTTTTTCAATTTCAGAAACTCGACCGGTTTCGAATAGTTTTGAATTTCGAATATTCGAGAAACCGGTTTTTTTGTGTCGGTTAACCGGTTTTTATAAAAAGTTATAATATAATGAGTTTAAATATGCAATGACATTGCACAGTTTTTTAGAAACACTCACATAACTTAGCGGTATTACCATAATCAGTTTGTGGATATGCTTTTATGTCAATATAAATATATCAACCAGTTCTGGATGCCTGTCTCCTCTTTTAATAATTTAATTGAAAAGTCACATATTATACAAAAACATAGTTTTTCATTAGGCCTTTTTTGTTGGCAAACTTTGATTGTTAGCATGCGTCAAAACGAAAAAAACGACACGTTAACTTCCATAAATTTCTCAATTTAATTTAGCATCGTTTGGAATAGTTTTATAAAATATTACACATTTTTGATGAAATATTAATAAAATTGGTTTATTAAATGCAATTTAGCGTGAAAGAAATACAAAAACATTTATCTTTTTTATTAATACCAAAGAGAGCCATTAACAATAAGAGAATCATTCACAATGTATGAAAGTTAATATTTAACTTCTAAAATTTTGTGCGTTAACACTGACTTGAACTTTGTGTGGTAGAACATTGATAATTATGCCAACAAAATACGCCTATTATAAAATGTACCATGAAAATATGAAATCGTTTTCGCTGTCGAAAATCCTGTCATAACAATAGTAAACCCGCCTTATTTCAGATTTTATGGAAAGAACTATCGTTTTTTCTTCCTTTATAACGATATCGTTTCGTAAGGAAATTACGAAATCATTTTCGCTGTCGAAGTTTCCAGCAAAATTGTGTGACGTAAACGGTGTCATACAGATGATAATATTTTTGCTATGACTTATCGATTTTGAGTTTATTGGATTATGACTTTTTTGTAAAAATATTAAGTTTAATTAATTTTTAACCTGATGAATAAAAACCGAAAAAACCGGTTTAACCGGTTTTTTTGCTAAAACCGAAACCGGAAACCGGTTTTTCAAAAATAAGCTTTTTCGAATAAACCGAAAACCGGTTTTTGAAATTGGCCGGTTTTTTGAATACACTAGTAATGCATGATTATTGGAAAAAATTTATTTCATATTTATTATTTCTAAACATAAATCATGGATGACTTATATTTGGTTACATTATGTATTATTTGAAAGTTTAAAATAATGCATTATTTATAATTGGATGCATAATGCATTACAATAACATAAAAAACTAATTATTTTATAAAAAAATGCATAAGTTTAAACAAGAGATGGGCTCACGACAGGAAATTTCTAACGACACACACTCACGAGCATATTTTATCTACTTACACTCACTTACAATCACGTGAGTAAATTTTATAAAAAATTACTTTTTCACTACTCGTAACACCTTATATATTATCTTCTGGTATGCTATATTATTTCATTTCTCGTAACCTATAAAATATCATATATTTTACACCTTACTCGTATTCTTCGTTATAAATTTATGACATATTTTATACCTTACTGGTATTCTTTGTGATAATGTGGATGCATTACTTTGAGTCTCATCGCCTGTTAAAATCATCAATACTGCAATGTATAAAATAAGAGATCCTATACCTTATTATACCCTCCACTCTAGTGATAGAGGGTATATATAAGTTTGTCATTCCGTTTGTAACACCTCGAAATATTGGTCTAGGACCCCATAAAGTATATATATTCATTAGAGTGTCCCTTATTTTGGAAATGTTGGAAATGTTGAGACGGTACCCCCTCAATTTTTTCCTTTTGACTAAAAAATAACTCAGGAAAAATTTTACGCCCCTACGACCACGCCTTCCCTAACGAGCGGGGCCTTAAAAATGATTTTTCCATACAAAGCAAAAAAATTTTTTTTTGATTTTTAATTTTTTTGTTATTAATTATAATATTACTTGGTTAGCTTATTCACGACAAAAAATTTGATTTTGGTGGGATGAGGCTTTCAGTTCTAAAAAATTTTTCGAAAAAAAAATTTTAGAGCTTTTGGCGTCCTACAGTAAAAATTTTTTAAAAAATATTTTTTTTTAGTTTTGACAAGCAACCGTTTTAGTTGAATTGTTGCTTTAAATGATATATTTTCATAAAAAAATATTATTCCTATCTGTGACCTCTTTATCGTGATCTAAAAAAGGGTAAAAAAGGCATTTTTGATGTTTTTCGATACACGATCAAGATGTCACAGATATGAATAATATTTTTTTATGAATATATATCATTAAAAGCAACAATTCAACTAAAACGGTTGCTTGTCAAAACTAAAAAAAAATATTTTTTAAAAAATTTTTACTGTAGGACCCCAAAAGCTCTAAATTTTTTTTTTCCAAAAATTTTTTAGAACTGAAAACCACATCCCACCAAAATCAAATTTTTTGTCGTGAATAAGCTAACCAAGTAATATTATAATTAATAACAAAAAAATTAAAAATCGAAAAAAAATTTTTTGCTTTGTATTGAAAAATGATTTTTAAGGCCCCGCTCTTTACGGCCCCGTCGCGTAGGGAAGGCGTGGTCGTAGGGGCGTAAAATTTTTCCTGAGTTATTTTTTAGTCAAAAGGAAAAAAATGAGGGGGTACCGTCTCAACATTTCCAAAATAAGGGGCACTCTAATATTCATGATCCTCGATCGATTTTAAGACGATCTAGCGATGTCCGTCCGTCCGTCCGTCTGTCCGTCTGTCCGTCTGTCCGTCTGTCCGTCTGTCCGTCTGTCTGTCTGTCTGTCTGTTGAAAACACGCTAACTTTTGAAAGACTTTACGGAGGCTCCTGAAGTTTGGCATATATGTTGGCCATTTACCTCGTCAGGTTGGTATTGCAATCCAGCGAAATCGGTCCAGTGGTTCAAAAGTTATAAGCAAATGAGTGAATTTCGGCAAGGGTTTTTCTGTAATTTACGAGATAAAACACACGGTAACTTTCGAACGGCAATTCTGAGGGTGCTGATGTGCGGCATATATATTTGCCGTTCCTCTGGTCCAGTCCGTTTTAAATTTCAGCCAAATCGGTCCAGTGGTTCAAAAGTTATTAGCAAAACCGTAAATTTCAGATTCGCCTCACCTTAAATTCACGTGTTGAAACCCCGTTAAACAGGTTTTAAAAACATTGGCAAGTCACAAAAATATTTTACAACGCATTTTTGTGACTCAAAAATATTTTTACACTAAAAGAAAAAAAAAATCGAAAAAAATTTTACACTCAAAAAAAAATTTACACCCAAAAAAAAAATTAAGTAAATTTTTTTTTTTTTTTTTTCAAAAATTAGTTAATAAAAAGGTTTTTTTAAACAAAATAAAATATTTCTAATCAAAAATGTTATTTTTTCACTCTAGAAAATTTACTATAACTTAAAAAGGGCATTGTGGAGGGTATTCATAGATTTGGCCAAGTCGAATTTAACTTTTCTACTTGTTTTATACCTTATTTGGTAATCTAAGTTTTGCTGGGTACTTATAGTGGCGGTCAAAATAGTGGCACGAATTTTACGCAATACAAAGATTTTTTTTTTTTTAATTTTAATAACGTTTGTAGTTTTTAAAACATGTTAAAATTTTGTATTCGACCATGGGCAACAACGAATTTTTTAAATTATTTTCAAATTAAGTCCAGCTGCACATTTTTAATTTATATGTACAGTAGGGTTATGACTTTTTGGATTTTTTTGCAAATATCAAAATTTACCTGTCCTAGCCAAAACGGCCATAAAAAATATTAAGAATTGCACTTTTACTTTTTCGCTTCCGTTAAAAAAGTTCCCCCACCAAACGAGTTGAAATTTGGTCTATATTTTGTTAGTCTAATTAAAACTAGGAAAATATGAGATTCAAACAATGCATAGGAAAAACTATTTACGGTAAAAATGACGAATGCTTTAAAATTTGGCGGTTTAACCCTTAACTGCATAACGTTAACTATTTATAACGTCAACTTTGGCAGCATGTAGCTCCAAAAGTAAAAGTCCGGGCGGCTTTATTTTTATTCGTAAGTGTTTACAAGATCTTTTTTATACAATTCATTCATTTCAAGGGTTAAAATTAACTTATTTTTAAAAAATAGGACTTAAAACAAACAAGTGAGAGCGTTAAATTCGGCTGTGCCGAATCTTTAATACCCTCCAACATATAAAAAAAATTAAAAAAAAAAAAATGCAGGGGCGTTATTTTGGGGGGGGGTCAGTAGGGGTCATTGGGGGGCATATAGACCCATGCGGTAAATGTTTAAAAATTCATTTATTATGCTTTTGAAGCTTAAGTAATACAATTTTATCATTATTTAAAAACATTTATAATATCCACGCCCACAAAAGGGGGGCGGGCAAAAAAAAACAACTTTTTTTTATTTCCTGGTTCCAAGTGCAGGACCTTGGACTTTTTCTGACATCAAATTGTTTCATTTGCTTAACAGAAATACAAGAAAACCTGTGAAAATATGGCGTTTTTCAGAGGTTAGTTAAGTTCTTCAAGGGGGAACTTTTTTCCCCCTTTCCAATTTTGCCCATTTACGAACTTAAACTGCATAGGACCAAAACACATAGTCCTGCCAAACTTGACGAGTCTATCTCTTTTATTTTGGACTGCATCGTGTCTTATACAGACGGACGGACGGACATACGGACATTCTAGAAAAGTGTTAGAATCCATCATAGATCAATAATATATATACTTTATGGGGTCACCGACCGATATTTCGATGCGTTACAAACGGAATGACAAAGTGAGTATACCCCCATACTGTATTGGAGGGTATAAAAATATCGGTGACTTTTTAGAAATTGCGTTTGGTGCGGAAGGTTTTTTTTGCCAAAATGACCTGCAAATACGATTTTTAATATTAATTTTGTATTGACTATCACGTGGTGATAGGTAAAAAATTTGTCAAAAATGAGTCATAACCCTAATGTACAGGTTCATTTGCGTCAATTACCATAATTACACAAAAAAAAAACAATATTCTGAAAAGAATTCTATAAGAATTATTGACAGAAAATCAATGAATACAAATAAAATTTGTATAGCCATCATACATACACTAGGCAGCATAAGTCTGCGTTCACAGGCTTTGCCTTAAAAAACCACCAAAAAAATACGTTAAACGATGGATTTTTTAACCAAAGTTAATGACATATTGTGCTGTGTACTTCAGACTATTAAAATAGCAAAAAGCAAATTTTTAATTGTCCGCGGTTAATGGTGCATGGCAGCAAGTGGAGTTGTACAAATGTAATTTATTGAGTCAATGATGGATGAGAGAGGTTACCTAGATATATTTAAAGGTAATTTTAAGAAAAGTGCGATCATATTGGGTCTCCAGGGTGATAATTTCCTGAAACAAAAAAAAAACTCCAAATATACCGCATCCAAACAATTAAAAACTACTTCCCAATGACCAGACCACAACCCTATTGATCAATTGTTGGATATTCTCGGAAAAAAATGACACACATCAAAAAACATCAAAAACGATGCAGAAATAGGTTATGAAGCAGGATTGGTATAAAATACGCTGAATTTACAAAAATTGTACAATCGATGCAGAAAATACTAGTCGAGGTTCTAAAGCACAAATACTTTCACACTAGTTGTTAAAAATTAAAATTTTGTTAAAAAAAACTAACCTCAAATGATAATGTACGCAGACTTTTGCTTCTGGTTTTTAATGAATGATTTTGTTTTTTTGTTATGTTGTTGTTAACCACGGACTATTAAAAATTCGCTTTTTGTTATTTTAATAGTCTGAAGTTTACAAAACAATATGTCATTAACTTTGGTTAAAAAATCCATCGTTTAACGTATTTTTTTTGGTATTTTTTGTTTTAAGGCAAAGCCTGTGTACGCAGAATTATGCTGCCGAGTGTAAGTAAGAATATTTGGAAATAATTCCAAATATTCTTGGCAAATATTTTTTTTTTTGACTACCTGACTGTATTGAGCTACCTGACTGTAGCTCATAAATGCTGTCTTTTCTCCAGAGTGTTGTTAATACTCGTATCACTGAATATTTTTAATTCCTATACAAATATTTTTTATAAGGAAGGTATTTATTTTTAAGTAAAAAGAAAAATCATATAATATTTTTTCAAAGAATTGATGTTTTTCAATTTGAATTAAAAACATTGAGTAATTCGGTTCTGAGAACACCATACGTATTCATTACTATATCGAGAAATCATACGTTGAATGGTTTTTTTTAAAATAACACTACTATACATTGGGGTGGGCCGTTGATATGCATATTTGCATATCTCGCTAACTAATAGCAAAATGTCGGTGCAAATTTTCGAGCTGATAACGGGAAAAATTATAAAAAAAAATATGTTGTACGTTTAGTCCACTGCAAGCGATTTTAGTTTCGAGGTTTTTAGACAAAAAAAACTTTTGTTATTTTGAAAATTTTGTAAAAAAAAGCTTATTCAGAAAAATTTCCAAAAATATTTAGCTGATCAAATTAGTGCCATGAAAGCATTTCAAAACCCGTATATATCGCTATCCGCGAACTGGAAAAACTTTGTAATTTGTAAAAATAAACTTTGTAATTTGTAAAAATATCAAAAATTTCCTAAAAATTAGAAAATTAAATTTAAAAATATGTAAGCGGATCGGTATGATCCATGGATATTTTTTTAAAAATCTGTAAATTATAAAATGCATTTATGGACCAAACCGATCCACTAACGTTTTTTTGGTTTTACTTTCTTTTACCAAATTTTTTATACCCATTTTGATTTTTATACCCTACATCACTCTGTGGTACAGGGTATAATGAGTTTGTGCTGATGTTTGTAACTACTCGAAATATTGGTCCCAGACCCACCTTAAAGTATACCGATCAACTCAGAATAACTTTTTGAGTCGATTTAGCGATGTCCGTCCGTCCGTCTGTCTGTCCGTCCATGTAAACGTTGTAGACACGATACAGGTCGCAATTATCAACCAATTTGTCTGAAATTTGAAAATTAAGCTTCTTTTGCCCCAAGGATGAAGCTACATAAATAATTTTTTCATATTTTTTTTCTACAACTACATTTAAATACCAACAAAACGTAGCCCAACTTTTTTAAGATATGAGCTTTTCGGAAGTCAAATCCCGCTCATAATATTTCGAGTACATCGTTGTTAAAGTTTAAAGGTTTTCCAAAATTCCCTGTTAAATACTTATTGAAAATCTCATGAAAAATTAACTTAACAATGCTAAATCTCCTATTGTACCAAATTTCTAATTGAAACGATTGCTGGTTCCAAAAAAAAATAACTGTTTTTTATCTTTTTCTGATGAAAAATAAAAAAAAAAAATAATTGATTTTTTTTTAAGTCAATTTTATATTTTTATCTTCTTTTGGTTTGCTTTAAGATTTAGAAAAAAAAAAAACCTAAAAAAATTTTATTAGAAAAATCGATTTCTTAATGTTTTTTGGCCACTTTGGCCTCGGAAAAAATTGAAAAATTCTTCAAAGAAAAAAAAATTTTTTTTAAGTCAATTTTATATTTTTATCTAATTTTCAACTGCTTTAAGATTTAAAAAAAATAAATAAAAAAATCTGAAGAAAAAATTTCATTTCATTGGCCACTTTGGCCTCGGAAAAAATTTAAAAGTTCTTCAGAGAAAAAAAAAATGTTTTTAAGTTAATTTTATATTTTTATCTAATTTTGGTTTGCTTTAAGGTTTAGAAAAAAATTCTAAAAAAAAATTTTTATACGAAAAATCGATTTTTTAATGTTTTCTGGCCACTTAGGCTTCGGAAAAAATTTAAAAATTTTTCAGAGATAAAATTATTTTTTTTTAAGTTAATTTTATATTTTAAACGTATTTTGGTTTGCTTTAAGATTTAGAAAAAAATAAAAAAAAAAATTCTAACAAAAAATTTTCATACGAAAAATCGATTTTTTAATGTTTTTTGGTCAATTTGGCCTCGGAAAAAATTAAAAAATTCTTCTGAGATAAAATTATTTTTTTTTTTAAGTTAATTTTATATTTTTAACATATTTTGGTTTGCTTTAAGATTTGGAAAAAAATAAAAAAAAATCTAAAAAAAAAATTTTATACGAAAAATCGATTTTTTAATGTTTTTTGGTCACTTTGGCCTCGGAAAAATTCTTCAGAGAATTTTTTTTTTTAAGGTAATTTTATTTTTTTTAACGTATTTTTATTTGCTTTAAGATTTAGAAAAAAATAAAAAAAAATTCTAAAAAAAATTTTCATACGAAAAATTGATTTTTTAATGTTTTTTGGTCACTTTGGCCTCGGAAAAAATTGAAAAATTCTTCAGAGAATTTTTTTTTTTTAAGTTAATTTTATTTTTTTAACGTATTTTAATTTGCTTTAAGATTTAGAAAAAAATAAAAAAAAAATCTAAAAAAAAATTTCTTACGAAAAATTGATTTTTTAATGATTTTTGGTCACTTTGGCCTCGGAAAAAATTGAAAAATTCTTTAGAGAAAAAATTATTTTTTTTAAGTTAATTTTATATTTTTAACGTATTTTCGTTTGCTTTAAGATTTAAAAAAAAAAATAAAAAAAAATTCTAAAAATAATTTTTCATACGAAAAATCGATTTTTTAATGTTTTCTGGCCACTTTGGCCTCGGAAAAAATTGAAAATTTTTTCAGAGAAAAGAATTATTTATTTTTTAAGTTAAGTTTATATTTTTAACGTATTTTGTTTGCTTTAAGATTTAGAAAAAAAATAAAAAAAAAATCTAAAAAAAAATTCTCACACGAAAAATCGATTTTTTAATGTTTTTTGGTCACTTTGGCCTCGGAAAAAATTGAAAAATTCTTCAGAGAAAAAATTATTTTTTTTTAAGTTAATTTTATTTTTTTAACGTATTTTGGTTTGCTTTAAGATTTAGAAAAACAATAAAAAAAAATTTTAAAAATAATTTTTCATACGAAAAATCGATTTTTTCCCAGCAAAATTTTCAGTTGCAAAGAACCGATTGTGGAACAACTTATACTTCCCTAGAACCTGTTCTAATTCTTGTGCAACACCGATTCTTTTTACAAAGGGATTGTCCCAAAAGCAACAGGAGTTTGTAAGCAAAATTGGAACACATTTTTGTTCTTCGGAACCGGTTCTAGAAGTAAAATTTAGAACAGAAATGACAATTAAAGAAATATTTTGAATTAATTTATTAAAAATTATTTTATTAAAAAAGATTGAATTGCATTAAATTATTAAAAAAGATAAAGATAATCCTATATCACATCGTATATTAATTTTTTTTTAACGCACATACATCCTCTTTTGCCTCCAAAATTGCATTTTGGGCCTTGCAATAAAGATACACCAGAAATGAATTTTCTGCAAACAAAAATGAAAAACATTATTTTATTAGTATTTGTCCCGACCCAGACAATCAAAATTTAATTTACTTACCTTCGTATCAACAATTTTCACGATAATATCCTGATATTTTCATAGAATTTCGTGTTTTTTCTTGGTGAACACAAAAAAAAAATGATATTTATTTTTTATTTTTTTTGACACATAATTTTTTTTTAATTCCTGAGAACCAAAAGGTTATGAAACTTAGATTACATAGAACAAGCTTCACTATAATATTCACTTAACTTATTCTGAATAATTAAAGTGTAATAGTGTTTGATTACCGAAGAACCTGTTCTAAAACAAGTGTTATCGGAATCGGTTCTGAAAAATTTTTCTGGGTTAATGTTTTCTGGCCACTTTGGCCTCTGAAAAAATTGAAAATTTTTTCAGAGAAAATAATTATTTATTTTTTAAGTTAATTTTATATTTTTAACGTATTTTGGTTTGCTTTAAGATTTAGAAAAAAAAATAAAAAAAAAAAATCTAAAAAAAATTTCTCACACGAAATATCGATTTTTTAATGTTTTTTGGTCACTTTGGCCTCGGAAAAAATTGAAAAATTCTTCAGAGAAAAAAGAAGAGTTGAATAAATGGATGTGGTGAAGTTTGAATTGCTAGCGGCTGAACTGTTGTTGTTATAATTGTCAATCTCTCTGTAAAAAAAACTATTAATATGCAATGCAAGCAGTAATGAATAGAAAACGAATATTTATCCAACACATATCTAATCAATGCTTTGGCGGTGATGTCTAGAGTGCCATTCCACCAGTATTGTTAATGGTATGAAAATATTCATGGTTCGATTCTGGACTGGGCATTGATATTAATAAAATTCACATATTAGAAAAACAATTACCATTAACAAAAACAAACTGATGAAGACAGTTAATTGGAACTGTCCGAAACCGGTATAGGAATACCAGAAATGTCTATAGCTTTTAGAAATTAAATTTTTCTTCTACATTTTTCAACTCAAACCCTTATAACAAATAGAATTAGAGCCCGTGCTCGATCTGTACTAACAGAAAAATCAACAAAAAATTGTTTTAAAGTTAATTTTATATTTTTATCTAATTTTGGTTTGCTTTAAGGTTTAGAAAAAAATTAAAAAAAAAAAAATTTATACGAAAAATCGATTTTTTAATGTTTTCTGGCCACTTTGCTTCGGAAAAAATTGAAAAATTTTTCAGTTAAAATAATTATTTATTTTTTAAGTTAAGTTTATATTTTTAACGTATTTTGGTTTGCTTTAAGATTTAGAAAAAAAATAAAAAAAAAATCTAAAAAAAATTTCTCACACGAAATATCGATTTTTTAATGTTTTTTGGTCACTTTGGCCTCGGAAAAAATTGAAAAATTCTTCAGAGAAAAAATTATTTTTTTTTTAAGTTAATTTTATTTTTTTTAACGTATTTTGGTTTGGTTTAAGATTTAAAAAAAAATAAAAAAAAATTAAAAAAAAAAATGTCATACGAAAAATCGATTTTTTAATGTTTTTTGGACACTTTGGCCTCGGAAAAAATTTAAAAATTCTTCAGAGAAAAAATTTTTTTTAAAGTTAATTTTATATTTTTAACGTATTTTGGTTTGCTTTAGGATTTAGAAAAAAATAAAACAAAAAATTTCATACAAGAAATCGATTTTTTAATGTTTTTTGGTCAAATTTTTTTTGGAAAAAAATTAAAAATTCTTCAGAGAAAAAATTATTTTTTTTAAGTTAATTTTAAAAAATAAATATTTTTTTTCTCTGAAGAATTTTTTATTTTTTTCCGAGGCCAACGTGACCAAAAAACATTAAAAAATCGATTTTTCGTATGAAATTTTTTTTTTATTTTTTTCTAACTCTTAAAGCAAACCAAAATAAGTTAAAAATATAAAATTAACTTAAGAAAAAAATAATTGTTTTTTGCAGAATTTTTAAATTTTTTCCGAGGCCAAAGTGACCAAAAAACATTAAAAAATCGATTTTTCGTATGAATTTTTTTTCCCCTAATTCATAATGCAAACTTAAATACTTTAAAAATATAAAATTAACTAACCAAAAAAAAAATTTTTCGCTGAAGAATTTGTCAATTTTTTTTTTGATAGATTTTTCGTAAGAAAAATTTCCTAAAATTTTTTTATTTTTTAATCTTAAAGCAAACCAAAATAATATAACAACAGTTATTTTTTTTTTTTCAAATGAACATTTTTTAAATGTTCATAAAAAAGCAGGGGTTGAACTTTTTGGCTTCGGAAATTTTTTATATTTTTTTCCGTAGCCAAAATAATTTTGTTTTTTTGGTTGTGTTAACTTAAATTAAATGAAATGATGTTTCGCACATACAAACTTAGAGATGAATTACATATTTTAAAACGATAAAATCAAAAAAAAAAAAAAAAATTTGGGATTTGGCCAGACTGGCTTCCGAAAAGCTCATATCTATATTTTTTATATTTTTTATTCGTCAAAATTAATTGAAAGTTTCAACACTAAAAAAATTATGTCATTAACTGTTTGTAGTTTATTTAAAAAGTTTTCCGTTTAGTCGTTTTTAAAAGAAAAAACATTTGTTTGATGTTCAGTTTTTATTAATGACTACTTCAGTCCTTTGTTTCAAAAATAACACACTAAAAAATAAAGACTTTCATTAACATTTAATTTTTAAAGTCATTTATTTTTGTTCTGTAAGTAAAAACTACTGATTATTCTTTTGATTTTTAATGATTTGTGTAAGTAATTTTTTTTTAAATTGTTGGTATTTTTTAATGAAATATCATTAGTTTTTACCTACACAAGTCACTTATTTTTTTGTAGAAAAAAAAATCAAAAAATTATTTATAGAAATATAAAAACGTGTTTGTATCAAGTGACTTTGGCACGATGGGTAGTGTGTCTGGCCAGAATGTTGTTGATTGCGGGATCGATTCCCCAAAAATTTTATTAAAAATTTTTAAAAAAATATTTCAATAAAAAATTGTAAAAAATTACCTTCGAAATCATTAATTTTTATTGTTTTCGTAGGTTATTTTTTTTAAATTTGTTGGTAAAAATAACAGAACTATCATTTATTTTTAATGTTTTCGTTGGTTATTTTTTTCGAATTTGTTGGTAAAAAAGAGTAAAAAAAAACGTAATTTTTTAATGTTTAATGTTATTTATTTTAGAAAATTTTGTCAACAGTAAAAAATAAATGTTGATGTTTTTAAAACAAATGTATAATTACTGGGATGGTTTTCAATTGTTTATTCACTGGTTTTAAGTGTGTTTTTCATTTGTTTATGCCTACAAAATATTTTGAGTGAATTTTTTAATTTTTTTGAAAAAATCGCCATTTTGAAAAATTGATTGCTCCACACCAACATGGAATAAAAATCTGAAAATTTAAGAGCAAGTTTAATTTAATACGTACTAAAACATATCCAAAAAAAATTAATCGAAGGGGTTCGGTTCTAAAAGTGAGTGATTTGGACTGGAATTATTGGTTCGATGTGTTTCATACGGAATGACAAACTTATATATACCCTATATCACTAGAATGGAGGGTATAAAAACACAACTACTATTTTGTATCTTCAATTCAATCATTTAATTATAATTTAATTTCATACGTATTTCATTGGGGAAAGCAGTTTTATAAAAACATTTAATTTTAAATATTTATTTCACGAAATCTGCATAAATATGTATATTTTGTACCGGTATTTATTTCCATTTAAACATGATGCTTTGTGTGTGTGAGTGTTTTTCTTTATCTTGAATGGCATTCAATATCAATCATTCATTCAAGCATTTCATAATAAATTCATTAAAAGAAGCAAATGTATTTAAATGTGGTTATTGCAGCAAAATTCATTAAATATGGAATGAATGTTGAAAATAATTATTTTTTAATAATATCAATAAATATTCATAAAGCAAAACAAAAACATCATAATACACCTATAAAATTAACAGGAGAAAATGCAAAAATTTTCATTTTAATTGATTTAACTTATTTTTAACATACACTAGAGACTATTGAGTAAAAACATGTCAATTCAACCGAGAAAATTAACATTTTTGACATAACCACCTTTAAATTGGATGAAAATTGAAATATAGTTGGCCTTTTAAAAAAAAATTGTTGTCCTTCTCCAGATATAGGGTCTTGAAAATTGGGAAAATTTTATAAATTTGACATACTTTTGTCTGACATAAGTGTTATCTCAAAAAGTAATCATGGTACAGTTCTCATTCAATTTTCAAATAATAGGTAATGAGACAGCCTTTAAAATGACATGCAATATGATTTTTTTTGATATGGTCAAAGGTCATCAGGACACTTTTGTTAAATATTTACGATTTTCGTAATTTTCAAGACCCCATATCTCGAATAATAGGATGACCAGAACCCTGAAAAATTGACACAATCTATTTTTTGTTAAATTTAAACTCACTACTGAATTTCATTAAATTTACAGGGGTTGAGGTCAATTCTTCAGGTGAATTGAGGCGCTTTTGCTCTATTTATTATACCCTCCACTCTAATGATAGAGGGTATATATATAAGTTTGTCATTCCGTTTGTAACACATCGAAATATTGGTCTAGGACCCCATAAAGTTTATATATTCATAATCCTCGATCGATTTTAAGTCGATCTAGCGTTGTCCGTCCGTAAAAAACATGCTAACTTTTGAAAGTCCTTATAGAGGCTACTGAAATTTGGCATATCTGTTGGTCATTTACCTGGTCAGGTTGGTATTGCAATCCAGCCAAATCGGTCCAGTGATTCAAAAGTTATGAGCAACAGAGTAAATTTCGGCATGGGGTTTTCGCGAATTTACAAGATAAAAAACACGCTAAATTTCGAAAAAAATAATGAGACTGCTGAAGCTTGGCATATATCTTTGCAGTTCCAGGTCTGCTTGGCTTTAAATTTCAGCTCATTCGGTTAAGTGGTTCAAAATTTATAAGCAAACCCCTGAATTGCAGATTGGTTTCATCTTAAATGCACGTGTTAAACAGGTTTCAAAATCATTGGTGGTAACTTAACAATGCTTTTCAAACTTGTTTAGTTTTAAAACAAGGATTTTTAAACTTTTTCAGTTTTAAAAGCATTAGTAACTTAAAAATTTCACTCGAAAAAAATTTTACACTGAAAAAAAATTTTACACTGAAAAAAAATTTTATACTGAAAAAAAATTTAGTAGTTTTTTTTACAAAAATGACACCAATTTGTGTACATACATATGTCTAGAAATAATTTTTTTCCATCAACTAATAACTCAAATAATTAGTATTTTTACATATAGGGCAAAACGCGTCAACGGTCCACACCAAAAAACAAATATTTTCCGATTTGAGTATAATATATAAATATTTGTATAATGATAGGTAGTCTAAATTACAAATATAAAATTTTTTGATGAAATTTTTGCAGAGTTACAGGGTTGAGAAGTTTTGATGTTTTTGAAAAGAACAGATTTTGTTGAATTTTTATTAACATTTTGATGAAATCATAATTATAGTTTAAAAAACGACTTTTAAAGCATTTTTGATGGCATTTAAAATGGAATGTGTGCTTTTTTTTAGAAAAATAAATTTGACCTTAAAATTCAAGGTCAAAATATTAAACTGTAATTATCTTATAAGCGTCGCACTTTTAGATTTTTTTCCTTAAGTCTATTAGAAAGCTTGACATTTTTTTAAATTTCTGTTTTATTAAAAAAATAGTATGCATGATACTTTATGAGAAATCAATTTTTTAAGGAGTACATAGCACTCAAACTGTACTAATTTCTTTATATTTTATGCGTGCAACGTTTGTTGTGTGTGTTTTAGGGTGATCAATTATTCGACTTTTTTTAAAAACCGGTTTTCGAATAGTTCGAAAATCAGCATTTTTAAAAAACCGGTTTCGGTTTTTTAAATTGACAAAAAACCGGTTGAACCGGTTTTTTGCAAAATAAGGCAAAAAATATCGATCACGCCAATATAAAGAAGAGAATTTCGATTTTTCGAAAAATTTGGTTCTGTGTATCACCATTTCCAATTCTATTTCAGAAAATACAATTTGTATTTAAGAAATTTCCAATTATATTTCAGAAATTTTTAAATACGTTTTAGAAATGTTCAATTTTATTTATATTTCATAAATTATCATTCATATTTCAGAAATTCATTTCCGTTTCAGAAATTTCCAATTGTATTTTAGAGGTTTCCATTTCTACAAATTGTAATGCAAATGAAAATTTCTGAAATACAAATGAAAATTTCTTAAAAGCATTTAGAAAATTTTGAAATATCAATGAAAAATTTTAAAAAGCAAATGGAATTCACTGAAAAGCATTTAGAAATTTTTGAAATACAAATGAAAAATTTAAAAAACCAATGGAAATTTTAAAATTCAAATGAAAATTTTTTAAATACAATTGGAATTTTATGAAAAGTATTTAAAAAATTTTTAAATTTCAACGGAAAATTTTTTACTTTAAACATTTTTTATTTTTAAACAAAAATAACTAGCAAACATTTAAAAATTACTACTACTTAAAATAAAATTTTGATAGTCGTCAAAAATGTTTACAAACATTTTTTTTACTGTTTTTTTTTAAACGTAAAAATTTGCCATTGCCAAAAATTATTTGCACTCAAATTTATGGGTTCGGCCAAGGCGAAATTATTTTTTTTACTTGTTTTGCATTCAGTTGGGATTTTTTTGAAGGTGCTCTCAAGGTCCTCAACTGACACCATCACAATTTTTTTTTTTACATTTTAGAGGGTATAAAAGATTCGGCACAGCCGAATTTAACACTCTCACTTGTTAAGTAATCAAATTACACTAAAAAAATCGAGTTTAACTGCTTTTAAAGGTTGATTCATAAACCGGGTTTCGACAGTAAAAAAACCGGTCTAACCGGTTTTCGAATAGTTAAGATTTTAAAAAAACCAACCGTTGCAATTCCCAAAAAACCGGTTTAAACCGGTTTCGAAAAACAGGTCTAATCACCCTAGTGTGTTTACAACAAACATTTTATCTAAGCATTAATTTTTGTTATTGCTATTATGTACAGATCAAAGCGATTTTAGTGCAGTTTGAGTGTTATATCATCCTAAAAAATTGATTTCTCATAAAGTATCATACATACAATTTTTTATTAAAACCGAAATTTAAAAAAATGTCAAGCTTTCTTATAGACTTAGTAAAAAAAATCTAAAAGTGCGACCCTTATAAGATAATTACAATTTAATAGTTTGACCTTGAATTTTAAGGTCAAATTTATTTTTTTCAAAAAACAAAAAATGCCATTTTAAAGGCCTTACAAAATACTTTAAAAATACTTTAAAAATGCTTTTTTAAATTATAATTTTTATTTTATCAAAATGTTAAATAAAATTCGTCAAAATATGTTCTTTACAAAAACATCACAATTTCCCCACCCTGTACTCTGCCAAAATTTCATCAAAAAATTTTATATTTGTAATTTAGACTACCTATCATTATTCTAATATTTTGACAAAATTATACATAAATCGAACCACATTCGTTTTTTTGGTGCGGACCGTTGACGCGTTTTGCCTCATATATTAGATCAGGTCTTAAAATTATTTACGGAGTTGTAAAAACTAACTCAAAATCAATAAATTATGACAAAAATCGCGATTTTTACCACTAAAACGAAAGCAATTTATTCCAAATTCGTACTTACAAGGGAAGTCTCCCAAGTGTCACCCGCGGGTCTTTATGGAATTGGTTTTATTTTGTAGAGCAGAAAAAATAAAGGGACTCGTATTTTTTTTTAGCGGCCCAAATTCATATTTAGGGGGTAAAAACAAGGGGGAAGACAAGGCCATTTTTCAGTTTTTTTCGTTTATCTGCTATATTATGCAAAGAAACCTTGTCATGTTACATACCAAATGAAAGGTCTTTGGAAAACCTATCTAACGTGTCCAAATATGCACAACTTTTTGTCATATTGAGTAAAATACTAAAATTTTAGGACATTTTTGTTAATAAGTCGAGAAATATTAATTTCTTTGGCCCGTTGTCAGCACCACGAGATATGTATTTGTAATACCTTTAATCTGATACCACACATGCCTATATTAATTTTGTTTAAATAGGCGTAAATCGTAAAAAACTGAAAAAGGTCAATTTCCCCCCATACAAATCGACCCCCCCCCCCTAAAAACGAGTTTGGGCCGCTAAAAAAAAATACGTGTCGAATTAATTTTCGTTCTTAACAACATATCCAAATTTCATGAAGATCGGAGGGTGACACCAGGGAGCCTTTCCTTGTTAGTTTTCTCGCACAAAATTTTATTCCAACCTTAAATTGTAATACATTTTTAAAACCACGAAGTTATATAAAAGCGTGAATGTAGTAAATATAAAATTAATAATTTATATCAAATTTCATAAAAAAAAGTCTGAAAAAATCTCAAAATAACCAAGTTAAAAAAACACTTTCACATATTTTTTATTTGATCTATATATTTCACTCAGTTTTCTCACACAAAATTTTACTATAACATTTACTTTTAATAAATAAGTAAAACCACGAAATAATATAAAACAACGCGAGTTTAATAAATATTTAGAATTAATCAAAAACATTTCATTTTAAATTTCGTATAAAAATTTTAAAAAAATCACAAATTATTTCGTGCCGCTCTGATCAGCTGTTTTTTGCGCGCGTAAATTAACAGACTAAACAGACGCGACATGACAGGTGTCAAAAAACAGCAAAGTTTATAGACAAAACCAAATGAAACTCTCTAATGAAACAATGAAATCTAATGAATAGAAATTAACTTTACTTCTTTTTTAAACAACTTTACTTCTTCGCGTCAACTCAACAACTTGTCCCGTCAGCGTTTTCGCTTAAACTCCGTACCGCTGTCTATTTTCTGTCCGTTCTTGTCTCTGCCTAAAAATACTCTCCTTCGTCCGTCTGCAAAATTAAATGTCAAAGCAACAAAGTTCATTCTGTCCGTTAATTTAATAGCCGGTCCGCTCGCCTCTAGTAGGAATCCTACATACATATGAGGCATTCCACACCAAATGTCCCGCTACAGAAAAACATGTGTCCCGTAAATTTCTGAATAGGTTTTTTGGATAACCCTATATGAAACTAAGAAAATTGCGTTTTTGGTTTTTCAAAATTTCAAAAACTGGGCTTAGGAGGCGTGGTCAAATATTGGAAAAATTGTAAAATTTGTGGCAAGTTGCTTGAATAAATATTTATCACATTAAAACGGAATGCACCACAATCTCAAAAATTTACATTCATATATAGTTTTGTATGGGCTATCGATTAAAATTTTGTTTTTTGGAAAATTTTCAGAACCCGTTCTGAAATTTTCCATTTTTTAAAAAAGTCAATTTATCAAAAATCCGGCCACTTTTTTTTTCTTTTTTATTTTTTTTTCTTTAAGTTAAGATGTTTGTCCATCCACACAAAAAAATTCAGAAACACGTTCTTCGTTTTTTTCGAGAAAATCGCATTTGAACTTTAAATTTCATAACAATTTTGTAATTTGCTTGTATTTCTTTGTTTCAACGTTTCGAATGAGTATTATTAATTGCTTAAATATTCCTCATACGCTCTGTTGAAACAAGAAAATACAAGCAAATTACTAAATTGTTATGAAATTTAAAATTCAAATGCGATTGACAAACATCTAAACTTTAAAAAAATTTAAAAAAGAAAAAACAAAGTGGCCGGATTTTTGATAAATTGACTCTTTTAAAAAACGGAAAATTTCAGAACGGGTTCTGAAAATTTTCCAAAAAAAAAAAATTTAATAGAAAACACATACAAAACTATATAAGAATGTAAATTTTTGAGATTGTGGTGCATTCCGTTTTAGTGTGATAAATATTTAATCAAGGCAACTCGCCACAAATTTGACCATTTTTCCAATAATTGACCACGCCTCCTATGCCCAGTTTTTGAAAAATTGAGAAACCAAAAACGAAATTTTCTAAGTTCCATATAGGGCTATCCATACAACCAATTCAGAAGTTTCCGGTACACATGTTTTTTTTTCGCTGGATATTTGGTGTGGAATGCCTCATATAAGCATTTTTTTTTTGGCAAACACTATTTACCGATATTTTTCAAATGGCAATATTTTGAAAACTAGCCATTAGATATCAAAATCTTTACCAGATTCGTGTTCAGGATGGCAAATGCAGTAAGATATGCACTCAAAATATTTTGTAGGCAAAAACAAATTAAAAACACACTTAAAACCAGTGAATAAACAATTGAAAACCATCCCAGTAATTATTCATTTGTTTTAACAAACATCAACATTTATTTTTTACTGTTGACAAAATTTTCTAAAATAAATAACATTAAACATTAAAAAACTACGTTTTTTTCATTCTTTTTTAACAACAAATTCGAAAAAAATAACTTACGAAAACATTAAAAATTAATGATAGTTCTGTTATTTTTACCAACAAATTCCAAAAAAATAACCTACGAAAACAATAAAAATTAATGATTTCGTAGGTTTTTTTTACAAAAATGTTTTTTTTTTTCAAAATTTTTAATAAAATTTTGGGGAATCGATCCCGCAATCAACTACATTCTGGCCAGACACTCTACCCATCGTGCCAAAGTCACTTGATACAAACATGTTTTTATATTTCTATAAATAATTTTTTGAATTTTTTTTCTACAAAAAAATAACCTACTTGTGTAGGTAAAAACTAATGATATTTCATTAAAAAATACCAACAATTTAAAAAAAAAATGACTTACACAAATCATTAAATATTTAAAGAATAATCAGTAGTTTTTACTTACAGAACAAAAAAACATTATCATGTTAAAAAATTTATGAAAAAAAAAAAAATTATAAAAAAAAATTTTGAAAAAAAAATTTTTGATAAAAAAAATGTTTTTGATATAAAAAAAAAGTTATTGATGAAAAAAAAAACAAAATGGTGAACAAAAAATTAATGAAAAAAAAATTGGAACAAAAAAATTGATAAAAAAATGTTTATGACGAAACAATATTTGATGAAGAAAAAAAAAATTGATGAAAAAAAAAATATGTTGTTAAATTTTTTTTTTTTAAATAATAATGTTATGTTTTATTCAACGGTGACATGACATAATCCCCACGGATATTATCCCCATTTCCGTTATGGGGATTATGACCAAATTTATTTCGGTCATAATCCCCATAATGGTAGTGGGGACTATGACCGAAAATTATTTGGACATAATCCCAAAAAAAAACCGACATAATTCCCAGATTTATGGGGATAATGACCACGTAACAAATGGCTATAATCCCCATTATGGGGATTATGTCTACTATTGTTATGTTGATCATAATCCCCAAAATTAAAAGATTTATTTTTTTTTTACTTAAAAATTTTTCTGCGTAGCCGGTCTTCGGCCGGGCTTAGGGATTACAAACTCCATGCTTAAACCCACCCTCTCTGCAGAAAACGGGGATTATGACCAAAATTGCTTAGGACTTACTCCCCATTATGTTAATGGGGGTTATGACCGAAAAAAGTTCGGTCGTAATCCCAACAAGGACATAAACCCCATTGGGATTGTGACGAAACGGTCATATATTCCCCACAGCTATTATGAGGATTATGGCCGAAATGAATTCGGTCATAATCATAGTCCGTGGGGATTATGTCCTGTCACCTTATTCAACAGCTAGTGAATTATTATCCAAGTTACAAATCGAAGGTACAAACTTTTTTGGTCTTAAGGAAATGAAAACAGTATTTCTTATTTTAATTTTTTTTAGTTGGTAGCTTATATGGTCAAACTGAGGTGGCGCTCTGCATCATTTTTAAAATTAGACACCAGCCTAAAAACATTATTATGTTAAAAACAAATTGTGATAAAAAAAAAACATATTTTGATGTAAAACAAGTAAAAAAGTTAAATTCGGCCTTGCCGAATGTAGTGATACCCTCCACAATTTCAAAAAGATTATTGCAAAAAACTTTATTTAAAAGGAAATTACTTTAAAAAAAAAATTAAATTTTTTTTGAAAAAAAAATTTCCGCGAAAAAAATTTTGGTAAAAAAAAATCCGCAATTTTTTTTTTGTCAAAAAATATGTTTGTACTTGTTTAAATACCATTTGGTGTTCAATTATGTTCACATATGTCAACCAGAAGCCGAATTAAAGCATTTTGTATTTTTAGGTTATGTTGAATGTACACTCAAAAAAAAAAGTTTGTAAAATTACAAGTAAAAGGTCTTGTAATTCTATTTTACTAATATTTTTGTCTTTTTACAAAAATTGTTGTTTATTTAATAAAACGAAAACTACAGCTTGCTTTGTAATTTAACTATTATATGTTGGTAAATTTAGTTAACAAATTTTTTAGGTAAATTTACAAAAAAGTGAATTATTTTACAAATTAAAAAAATATTACAAGCTGTTTAGTTTTTTTACACAAGAAAACTGTTATTGTACAACAAAATTTTACTTGATTTTATTTAGTCTTTCTACCAAAAAAATATGTTATTACAAACATTTTTTTTTTTTAAGATCGTTTACAAGGTTTTCAGTTTGAAATGTATGTATTGAAAAGTACAAAATTCCAATGTAATTTTACAAAACTTATTTTATTACTAGAATTAATGTTGTTAAAAAAAAAATAAATAATTATTCAGCAATAGGACACGCAAAAATTTTCTAAGTTCAGATTTTTTTTTGTGTTTTGGAGTAAAAAATTTAGTTAAAAATAATTTTTTATAAAAAAAAAATTTCATGAAAAAAAAAAAATTGGAAATTTTTTAAGTTTCGAACACAAACATTTTTCAACTAATTGTAAGCTTTAGCAGAAAAATTGAATTTTTACACCATTTTTTGGTAATTTGCGTTAAGTAAAATACCACAATTTTTATGTGTTTCTTCTATAAAATTTTTCTATTCTTTTTTTAACATCCAATCTACAATATCAAAAAAAAAAGAATTTGCCGATTTTTTAAAAATACTTGTGAAAATAATTAAAAATTAAAAAAAATAAAAATATTTTTTGACTAATTTTTCCTGAAAATATAAGAAATTTCTTGTGTAGCCTCCTTCGCAACTCTCATATGTTCTACTTAAGAAAAACGAAATGTCGAAAAAAATAAAAAAGTGCAGTGTTATACATTAAAAAGTTTGTTAAAAGTGTTCAAGTGAAAAAAAAATAATTTCAGGTTGTTGAAGTGCTACTCCAGCTGCCGCAGAAGGAAAAATAAGATGCACCAATTAAAAAAAAAACCTTTAGATTTACAAAACAAATATGTAAATAAACCAAATTTTTTGTAAAGTTACAAAACAAATATGAAAATTTAAAAAAACAAAATTGTATACTTACGAAAAAAGTTGTAATTTTACAAAAATGAATTAGAAAATACAAAAACAATATTGTAAATTTACAAAATTTTTGGGTTAAACTACTGTTTTTACGGAAAAAAATAAGAAAAAATGGTATATATACAATAAAAATTGTAAATTTACCAAACTTGTATATTTACACAAGTTTTTTGCGGTAAAAACAGTAGTTTAACCAAATAATTTGTTAATCTACAATTTATTTTTTTCATTTTCTATTTTTTCTTTGTAAAATAACAACCTTTTTCTGTAAGTTTACCAAATTTTTGTAAATTTCAAAAAAAATGTTCACCTCGAAGTTAATATTTTACAAAAAAAATTGTAAATTTACATTTTCTTTTGTTAATTCAATTTACAAATTATCCCCGTAACAATACGGGGATTCTTGCTAGTACATATTTTACAAAACCTGCCCCGTAAAATCACGGGGATTTTATGTCATTTTACAAACTTTTTTTTTTGAGTGTACTGAAATTTTTTAGGTGTGCTTACATTTTCGATCATAACTTTTAAGCCGCTGAACCGATATAGCTCAAATGCAATTCCAAACTTCTCGGGAGAACTTACAATAAATATGTTAAGTTTCAGTCATCTCTGTGCAATATTTTGTCCGTGACAGCATTTTCCACAGACAGACAGACGGACAGACGGACATCGGTAGAATGTCTTAGAATCGATCGGGCATCATGAATATATATACTTTATGGGGTCCCAGACCGATATTTCGATGAGTTACAAACGGAATGACAAACTTATACACTCAAAAAAAAAACTGTAATGTTAGCAAAAAAAGCTTGTAAACCTACAAGAAAATTTGCTGATTTTGAACCCGCAATTTTTTTGCTAAAGTTGGCAAAAATGTTTTGCCAATAATTAGTTAACTAAAAATTTTTTTTTTGACTTAGTTCATACACATTTGAGGACCCCATTGGGTTCGGACCCGATAGGTCCAGACCCCGATGGGCCTAGACCTAGTTGGGTTCCTTAAAAATCGTCATAGTTTTTGATCCAAAATTTGTGCCCGTTTCGCTCTACCATGCTTAGTTTTTGAGATACGTGATTATAGGGGACCACTGGGGTCTTGAGAATTAAAAAACTCGATAACTTCAAAAACATTACTCGGAGAGCTTTTGACTATTTTGCGGTCTTGTTCTACGTATTGAGAGCTACAAAAATGCTTTTGGACTTTTTGTTGCGTCGGCAATATTTACCGAGATATGAGCATTTTAAAATTTTCGGGAATGCTTTTTTGGATCCAAAGTTAGGGCCCATTAGGGTCCACACATGTGAAGGGGACCTGCGAAAGTATGGAGATTCTAAGAACCAAAAATGCCCTCCATTTTGCTCTATCTGGCTTAGTTTCCGAGATAGCGCCATTTTAAGTTTTCTGAAAATAAAAAAAAATTTACCATTTATTTTTGCTAATGTTAGCAAAAAATCTTGTAAAAATGTTGTTAACTCAATTTCAAATTTAGCAAAAGAAATTAGTTCAAAGTTTGTTTAAAATTGCTAATGTGCTAAATGAAGTTTACAAGAATTTTTTGCTAACATGCTAATCTCAACTAAAAATTTGCTAAAAGTTAGCTAACTAGCATTAGCAAAAAAAAATTAGTAAATCTACTAACGTATTTTTTTGAGTGTATATACCCTCTATCACTAAGTGGAGGGTATAAAAATTATTGATTAAATTTTTTTTTACATTACTCCCAAAAACCATGACTTAAAACAGTTCTCGTGACTCCCATCCAAAAGCAGCTTACACTTCAGCAAAAATCCTCTTGGGGGAGCTTAATTAATTTAAATGGCCTTTCAAATGTAAACAACAAACACTTAATAATTTCTTTACTTTGCTTTACAAGTACATAGGTTAGGTTAGGTTAGGTTGTAAGTGGCTGCTGACGTTTTACGTCAACACACGTAGACTCTGAGGTCCATTGTGATACCACGGGATCGTAATAGGTTTCCCTACTAGTCCCTGTCGTTAAACCAGTTTGAGCTTCTTATGAAACTCCTTAGATGTTGAATTTTGACATCCGACAAATCTGAAAGATCGTACAGCTCCCTAGATCCCAGTGAAGCAAGTCGCTGACCAGAAAGTGCCGGGCAATGGCAAATAAAGTGTTCGATAGTTTCCAACTCCTCTTCATCCATGCAACTTCGGCAAAAGTCATTCGACGGCACATTTAACCGCTCTGCGTGCTTCCCTATAAGACAGTGTCCGGTAATTATAGAAACCACCGTTGAAATCTCTCCTCTTGGAAGCGATATCAGCTCACTTGTGCGCCCCTGATTAAGAGAAGGCCAAATCAGTCGTGTTGTCTCACACGTCCATCCATTTGCCCATCTTTGATTAGTCTCCGTCGCAGAACAAAGCCGTAGGTTTTGCTTGCAAGTTTCTAGAGGCGTACCAACACATTCCAATTCTGTTGGAACCTGTAAGGTAGTTCCTAGTCTTGCAAGCTCATCGGCTTTGCAATTCCCTGGAATGTCTCTGTGCCCTGGGACCCATATGAGTCGTATGTTAAACTGCTTGGCCATCTCATTTAAAGACGTGCGGCAGTTAAGGGCAGATCTTGTTTTCAGAAACATTGAATCCAGGGACTTGACCGCGGCTTGACTGTCAGTATAGATGTTGACTGCGGTTGTAGACAAGACATTGCAGCTCAACCAGTCAGCCACTTCTTTTATTGCCAGCATCTCTGCCTGGTAAACACTGCAATGATCTGGCAATCTACGAGCCAGGCTCAACCCAAGCTCTTCCGAATAGACTCCAAAGCCCACTTGTTCGTGCAGCCTCGATCCATCTGTGTAAAAATTTATGGTAGCTCCACTATCCGGAGTATCCCCCATCCAAGACTCCCTGGATGGTATCATAGTGGTAAAGTGGCGCTCAAAGAGGCTCAAAGAGGGAGCACAGTCCACATTTTGTGGTATTGTTATCTTTTTCAAGATTGCGCTATGGCCACAATCACTGCTCCTCCATTGCAGCGTGCTATTAAGTCGAATTGCCGACGCAGCCGCATACTGCCTACCCAATATGTCCAAGGGTATCAGGTGAAGGAGGATTTCTAATGCAGCCGTAGGTGTAGTACGAAGAGCACCAGTGATGCACATTGACGCCATTCTCTGTACCTTCGTGATAAAGACAAAGTTCGCTTTTGTTTCCAAAGCAGGCCACCAGACAATGATTCCATACAGCAAAATTGGACGCACCACTGCTGTATAGATCCAATGAACGACTTGAGGGCTAAAACCCCATCGTTTTCCAATGGCCCTTTTACAGGAATACAAAGCAATCGTTGCTTTTCTCACCCGTTCCTCAATATTACGCCTGAAATTCAGCTTCCTATCTAGAAATACTCCAAGATACTTGGCTCCATCTGAGAAGGTGATTTCAGTACCGTCCAGAGAAATAGGATCAAAAGCAGGAATCTTATTTTTCCTTGTAAACAAAACAAGCTCTGTTTTACTAGGATTAACTCCTAGGCCACAGTCTCTTGCCCATTTAGACAGATCTTTCAGAGAACCCTGAAGAATGTCCCGCAATGTTGGCAGATGCTTCCCCTTTACCGCTATCGCGACATCGTCAGCATATGCGATAACATGACAACCACGTGCTTCTAGAGATAGTAGCATTGAATTCAGTGCCAGGTTCCAAAGAAGCGGCGAAAGAACACCTCCTTGTGGTGTGCCCCTATTGACAAATCGAGATATGACGGACGCTCCCAATTCAGACGTTATACGTCTATTGGCAAGTAGGTTTTCCACCATTAAAACGATTTCACGCTTTACTCCCAGACCAGACAATGCCAATATTATCGATTCTGGAATGACATTATTAAAAGCCCCCTCAATATCAAGAAAGGCCACCATAGTGTACTCCTTTACCGAAAGCGATCTCTCGATGGTACCAACGAGCTCATGAAGAGCTGTTTCCGTTGATCGTCCCTTGCTGTATGCATGTTGCTTTGTCGAAAGCAACCTCGGGTCAATCACTCTACGCAAATATGAGTCTATCATTCGTTCCATTGTCTTTAACAAAAAAGAAGACAGACTAATTGGTCTGAAATCCTTCGGAGCTGTGTGGGAACTTTTCCCAGCCTTCGGGATAAATACGACTCTGGTATCCCTCCATTTTAAAGGAATATACGACCAGTTGATGCATGCTGTGTATAGATTATACAGCAACGGGGCTATATAGTCCAACACTTGCTGCAACTCAGCCGGGATTATACCATCAGGTCCCGGAGATTTATAGGGCCTGAAGCTTTTTATCGCCCAGATTAATGTTGGCATATTTATTATTTCCGAAGCAATTTCAGATGCTTGGGCGTCAGAACGTTCCAAAGCTTGAAACGGCGTCATGGAATTGCCCGGAAAATGCGTGTTTAAAAGGAGATCCAGCGACTCTCCACTGGAGGAAGACCACACCCCATTAGGATCTTTCAGGTATCCTAGGGTGCAAGGAGAAGAAGCCAGAACCTTGCGCAGCCTGGATGCCTCAGAAACGTCTTCTATGTTTCCACAGAAGTTTTTCCAAGAATCACATTTTGCATTTCTGATCATCTTTTTATAACTCTTAAGTTGCAGCCTGTATGCAGACCAGTCCTCGTCCGCTCTTGAAAATTTAGCCTTATTAAAGAGCTTTCTGCAGGAATCTCTGCTCGTCTGCAACTCATTTGACCACCAAGGTGGCTTTTTTTTCCCTCTAGGCTTTGCAGAAGGGCAAGACGCATCCAGGCACCTATTACAAACATTTGTTATATGGTCAACCAGACAGTCAATTTCCGCTAAACTATGCGGTTCAGATAGGGGTACTTCATCCAAAAGCAAAGAAAAAGTCTCCCTATATTTCACCCAGTTTGTTCTTCTCAGATTTCTAGAGACTGTCTCAACCGGGGCACGCTCCCTGAGTAAAAACTCAATGTAGCGATGATCTGAGAAAGAATGCTCTTCCAAAACTCTCCAGTCATCAATTCTGTCAGACAATGTATCTGATACAAGTGTTACGTCAAGAACCTCTTGCCGCGTACTTGTAACGAAAGTTGGTTCACTACCCTTGTTACAAATATACAGGTTAGTGCTTAACAAAAACTCCAAAAGTGATTCGCCTCTATCATTTGTGTCTGTACTACCCCATATCGAATGATGTGCATTAGCATCACAGCACACTAGTAACTGGTGTCCCCTAGATTCAGACTCCCGAATCAGACCGCCAACCTTCTCCGGGGGTATTGGCCCCGGATTAGGAAAATACGCAGAGGCGAGCCAAATAGATTTCCCATGAAGCTCTAAGCTAGCCGCTGTAACATCCATATCACTAAAAGTTGATAAAAAGAATATATTTAAGCCATTTTTCGCCAAGATGCAGGCTCTTGGTGAGCCCTCACCTTTGGCAACCATCAACTTAAACCCAGGGGTCTTCAATCCGCAAACCCTGCCACCCCGCACCCAGGGCTCTTGGATAAAAACCAAGTCAACTGCTCCTGTCGTCAGGCGCAGCAATAGTGCAGCTGAGGCTGCCTTACAGTGATGGAGGTTTATTTGTAGGAACCGCAACATCTTGCTTTTTTTCCACCATCCTTTCCACCACCGTGTTATTGGCTTCATCCTCCGTGTTATCATAGAGGTCGCATTCGTCCCCAGATTCGGTTTCGAATAAGCCAGATATGTGTCCCATCTGTTCTGAATCGGAGGCAACAGAACTCTCCGAATTCCTCACTGCATGGGCCTCGTCCTGAATGTCACCCATAGTGGCATCAGCTTTATCCTCCGTGCCATCACAGAGGTCGCATTCGTTGCCAGATTCGGTTTCGAAAATGCCAGATGCATCTCCCATCAGCCTAGAATCGGTCAGCTGAATATCAACCTTTTCCAGATTCTCCTCCCCAGCCGACTCTGCCACTGGCTTGTCTGCTTCCAAAATAGGCTTCTGGTCGCCCTTGTAGACATTGACTCTTATATGAAAAAAGCCAAATCTAATAATGCCGTCAGTCCTGGCTAAAAGCGGAAGCGATTCCTCATTAACCAAGACCACTGCTTGACGACGAGCGCCCTCCATCTCACCCAATCTGGCAATTTGCCAATTCTGAGTTGGAAGGTCAGGATTGCAGACTTTTATCATCTTTAGAATCACCGCAGTGTCACTTGTAGCCATTGGGATCCATGCATGAGCTCTGGGTTGCGAGGGGATATCATGTTTTTCCACAACGTCCAGTCTGGCTCCAGGCCATAACTCTCCCACTTGGCTAATGGCAACCTTAAACACGGCTGCGGATCTTTCGTTTCCAAAAGCAACGAGTTTTACTCGCCCCTGATACCAACCTGCGTTGACAGTAGTAGGGAGAAAATCAGGCATACTCTCAAGAAGCCTATAGTAGATTTCATTTAGTTTAGTTTCAACTAAACTCCACTTGTCCCTTGGAATACTACAATCCCCATTTTGCCTGTTTATCACAGCCCTAACGAAGTTACCTTTCACCACTTCACTAAAAGACTGAGTCCAGACGTTGCCGGTCACCTTAGATCTTTTAGGTAAAGGTTTCTCGTCGGGCGAGCGCAACCTTTTACCAGACTTCGATGACGAGGCCGAAACAGCGCTCTGTTTGTCAGATGCGCGCATTGCCGAAAGTTTGTCCTGTTCTTCAATGACTCCTTTCGCCCATGATAGCGACGCCTTCTCACGTTCGGAGAGCTTCGTTCCATCGAGTTGGCTTAGTCTGTTAATTATTTTCAAACAAAGCCTTCTCTGGTTGTGCCTGACCTTTGATGGCTTAAGTTTCTTTTTCTTTTTACCACCAATATTAGGCTGAGCACCCCTACCAGAATCAAGGCCGGACTTCAAGGTCGCAACCCTAAGACCAGTGCTAGGACCAGCACCAGTCGGTGAGGCAGAGCCTCGAACTAAATCGGTATCATTTGTGTCCATATTTTCATTTTCCTTGATGTGGTAATGAAAATATCACAAAAATACCTATTACGAACAAACCTATTACGAACAATTTTAGTAATTCAATTTATAGCACGGAGTTAAAATAAAACACGTCCACACTCGTCAACAGTTGAACGAAGTACATACTCGTAGTTGTTTAAGATATGATTTATTATCACAATTAGTTTTTGAAATTATTTGTTATTTATTCATGACTTTAATGCCAACAACTAGCAATCATTCTTTTAGTCTATCTTCCTGGGTTTTATTATATTTATACATTAGGGGTGGGATAGTGCACGAGTTTTCGATTTCGACACGCTAGAACCGCTTATTTTGTGAGGTTCGTAAAAAAAATGCATGGGCCAAAAAATGGGACAGATCGGATAGGATCTAGGGGTCGCTCATCGGGGTCAAAGTTGGGTGTAGAGGGGAAAAAATCCACAAAAAGCCCCAAAACTCCCCTGGTTTTGCTCCTAGAGGGGTCAAATGTGAGACTGGCCCCCATTATTTTTTCCCCCTGAACACTTTTGCCAAACATACCTAAGCCCTAGCTCCAATCCCTAAGGGGGGTCCCATACAAAGGTTCAATTTTTAAAAAATCTTGCTCCTACCGCTCTAGCTGTCCTAGAAGTCACCCTAGAGGAATCAAATGTATGACCAACCCCCAATATTTTTTCAACCCCAACATTTTCTTAGAACATACCTACCCCTTATCTTCAATCCTTAGGGTGGTCCCCACACATTTTTTTTTATTTTTTCTTAAATTATCATATTAAATCAGCTCCTACCGGTCCAATGGTGCCTCCTAGAGGGGTCATTATCAAGACCAACCCCCATTAATTTTTAGCCCCCAACACTTCTTCTGAACATACCAATTCCATATCTCCAATTCCTAAGGGGTCTCCCACACAAAATGACATTTTTGTAAAACTTGCTCTCACTGCTCTAACTATCGCAGGGGTGACCCTAGAGAAGTTAAATGTGTGACCGACCCCCAATATTTTTTCAGCCCCAACATTTTCCTCAAACATACCTACCCTCTATTTTAAAGCCTTATGGGTGTCCCCACGCATTTTTTTTATTTTTTAATTTTTTTTTTTAAATCTGCGCCTACCGCTCCCATTCTGCCTTGTAGGAACGGTAAATGCAGACTGACCCCCATTAATTTTTGCACCCTACATTTTTTCTGAACATACCTACGCCGTATTTCCACTTTGTAGGGGTGCTCCCCTGGGGAAAACTTTATTAGTAATGTATGTAGAGAAGTCAAATGTATGACCTGCCCATTTATTTTTGTAGCCAAAACATTTTCTTCAAACATACCTACCCTCTATCTTCAAGGTGTTACCCCACAATTTTTTTTTTTTATTTTATCGAGAAATCCGAGGTCTTTGATTTGTAATTTAATAGTAACTTTTGTTAAGCGTAAAAAAATATTTTTTTTAACTTGAAAATAATAAAAAATGATAAATAATATAACTATAAATCAAATTAATTTATTTTTATCGTGTGATGGATATTGTTTCCGATTTTCGGCCACGACCTGAAGCAAAACTATTTTCTCCTCCTCGTTACGGCACAACACGTTGTTATAGTATTCTATTAATTTTACGCCTCTTTCGGCAGCGTCGTTGACAACATGTAATTTACGTAATATTTGCAGCGCTCGCTGGTAGTCCTGACGATTTTCCCAAGTATTTGGATCGGAAGCAATGAAATTTGTTGTTATTCCGAAGCGTGCAAAAAATGTTGGAGTCTCAGGTGTGACGTAGTGGCTTAAATCAGTTTTCATGAGTTCTTGATTCACTTGTTTCGATGCCATGTTAATTCTTTTCACACCTTCGAATCCAACAACATGTACTCGAGGATTACAATCCTTGTTGCCACTGTCGCCGCTATCCTCTGAGGCATCTTCTTCCCCGATATCATCGTCTTCTTCTTTCTCGCTGTCTTCGTTAGACGATTCGTCCATCTCATCGTCAGATAACTCTTCCTCCAATTCCTCTTTCTCTTCTTCAAATATACGAATTGCATTTGACACTTTTCGTTTTATTTCACAAGAGATATTCGGATCAAATAGTGCGAGCGCAACAGCTTTGCCACTGAGATACCAGAGATGTCCACAGAATCTCTTGACCAATCGTTGCGACAGAATCTTATCAATTGAAGCATAATTGGCAATCGCTTTCAAAAAATTCAAATCATTATTTGGAGCTTCTATTGCTTTGGTAGCGCTAAACCAAGCTTTTACGTAAATTGTTTAATTCTTTTTTGGCGAAACCGATATATTTTCGGAACAAAAACATTTTTAGGCAATATATGCCTATTGCCATCCATCGAGCATGACTGATGGGTCCTGGTGGGCTAAAATGCTTATTAGGAATATTTTCGCCAAGGTATAATAAAACAATTTCAAGAAACTCCTTGTTGTCGTCTCTGGGTTGCTTTTTTTTATTTGAGCCCAACAAAACAACTTGATGTCAGTTTGGACTTGAGCTGGTATGTTGCCTGCCACTTCCTCATCTTATATGCCAAGACTGTACGGTTTGTCTTTTATATTTTCCCACTGCTCTTTAAAACGCGCAAACATTAGCACTCCTGGTCCAAACGTTTTGCCGAATTTGGTTTCAAACACTTAGTTTTCCCCAGGGGAGCACCCCTACAAAGTGGAAATACGGCGTAGGTATGTTCAGACAAAATGTAGGGGGTAAAAATTAATGGGGGTCAGTCTGCATTTCCCGTCCCTAAAAGGCACAGTGGAAGCGGTAGGCGCAAATTTTATAAAAAAAAATTAAAAAAAAAAAAAAATGTGTGGGGACACCCTTAAGGCTTAAAAATAGAGGGTAGGTTTGTTTAGGGAAAATGTTGGGGCTGAAAAAATATTGGGGGTCGGTCACACATTTAACTTCTCTAGGGTCACCCCTGCGATAGTTAGAGCGGTGGGAGCAAGAATTACAAAAATGTCGTTTTGTGTGGGAGACCCCTTAGGAATTGGAGATATGGAATTGGTATGTTCAGAAGAAGTGTTGGGGGCTAAAAATTAATGGGGGTTGGTCTTGATAATGACCCCTCTAGGAGGCACCATTGGACCGGTAGGAGCTGATTTATTATGACAATTTAAGAAAAAATAAAAAAAAATGTATGGGGACCACCCTAAGGATTGAAGATAGGAGGTAGGTATGTTCTAAGAAAATGTTGGGGTTGAAAAAATATTGGGGGTCAGTCATACATTTGATTCCTCTAGGGTGACTTCTAGGACAGCTAGAGCGGTAGAAGGAAGATTTTTTAAAAATTGAACCTTTGTATGGGACCCCCCTTAGGGATTGGAGATAGGGCTTAGGTATGTTCAGCAAAAGTGTTCAGGGGGAAAAAATAATGGGGGCCGGTCTCACATTTGACCCCTCTAGGAGCAAAACCAGGGGAGTTTTGGGGCTTTTTGTGGATTTTTTCCCCTCTACGCCCAACTTTGACCCCGATGAGCGACCCCTAGATCCTATCCGACCTCCCCCATTTTTTGGCTCATACACTTTTTTTACCAACCTCACAAAATGAGCGGTTCTAGCGCTTCCAAATATTGCTGCTTAAAATCTCACACAACACTATCCCACCCTTATTATACATAGATAAATAACACAACAAACATTTTTAGAAGTATTTGTTTTTTACATTTTCTTGAAAGAATTGTTTGTAATTTTTATGAAATTATTGAAATTGTTTAAAACAAAAACTAAAACTTTCTAACATTTAAAATTAGAACCCGGGCTTGATCTGTACTAACAAAAAATCCAACAAATAAAAATACCTGAACTAAAAATGCAAATCCATTCATTTCTCTCTGCAACGTCAGATCACAAATCTTAAGTTTTAAAGTCCCGGTGAAAGAAATCAGATGCAGGGTTGCGAAAGTTGGTACAATTGTATTATTTTTGGTACAATTCAAAGCTCAAAAGTACACTGGTACACCAATGACTCATTTGGTACAATTTAAGAACTTGCTCAACATATGTTTTTTTCATAGAATTTTCCCAGTTTATAATTTTAAAGAAGTAATCTTCCTGAAAAATGTTTCACAACTAGACATTAAACTTCAAAAGTGTCTGATTTTCATACATTTGTAAATATGTTGGCCAAAACCACATTTTTTGTGGTAATGAGTTAAAATTTCGAGGAAGTATTCTTATCATGTATGCATAATTGGTTAAAAATTATTTCATGTTTTTTCAAAAGTTCAAAAGAAGGCTGATTTCAGATTTTCATACATTTTTATAGAAAGCAGACGATCTTTTTCGAGTAGTAGTTCACCATTGCTACATCTTTTGTAAAAATGAGTTGAATATCGAGAAAGTGTTCTTATCATACACACAAAAAATTATTGGCTAAAAATTTTTTATTAAAACAATTGATCGACAAAATTTAAATGAATCATCGTTGTTTTGATCATTATTTTTTGTTATTTTCTTTTACTGCCGAACTAAAATTTTTCAACATACCAGATTTTTTCTCTTTAATTTATTTAGATACATAAATTGAAAAAATATACAAAATAATCGGGATTTACTATTTTACTATTGGCAACATGTTTGAAAAAAAAATTGTTTTTCATAATTTTGTTATGAGCTTACAGTTAATTCATTCGTTAAATCGATCATTATTTTCATTGACTACAAATTAAAAATATAAACTTTATTATCAAAATTAAAAAAAATGTTAAATCAATCACCTATTCATTTGGTGATTGATTGATATAACAGTTTTCTTCATCGGAGGAGTTTCAATAAAAAAATTGATTAAAATAAATTAAATTAAAATAATGTTTTCTTAAAAAAAAAAACTCCCACAGATTGGTATTAAAGTCCAAATTGGTGCAGATTTTCATACATTTGTATGGAAATCGGATGATCTTTTACGAGTAGTACGCCTATGCCACAATTTTTGCAGAAATGAGTGGAAATTTCAAGCAAGTATTCTCGAAATGAATGCTAGTATAATATTTTTAAAAATTTTTAATAATTTTTTTTTGACATTTTGCATAAAAAATTCGGATTTGGTACAATTGGGTTCAAAAAAGTACAATTTTATGAGCTCGTTGGTACAATTTTGAGGTTCTCATTTTGCAACCCTGGTCAGATGTTATTCATATGTTTTTTATATATGCTCGTCCATAGTGTGGCCCATCAACATATAGAAAAATACCAAGTATAACTCACGACTGAACGTACCTCAAAATATGATAGATGGCATCGTAACGAACAATTTGCGCCAAATTTCAGCACCCTACAACGATTGGAAGGGGATGCTAACTGATCATAAGTGTTTGCAACCAAAGAAATCTTGAAAAATTTTTTGCTGCAATCTTAAAAATAACCATATGGAATGGTAGCGTAACAAGAGCACATAATTCACATGTGTTTATTTTGTCCTAAGATTGTCCTTAAATAAAAAAAAATACATATTAATAAAAGCGGAACCCTGTATTTCACTAAAACCGCTGTAACTCAAAAACTATGCGGACCATTAAGTTGCGATAAAGTTCATTTGAAAGGTAACACAAATATCTTTAATTTGAGTATAACATCAAAAAAACTTTTTTTTGTTTTTTTCCTAATCGAAACTAAAATGTCCTTATTGTCCTTTGTAGGCAACCTTAGGGCAAAATAGCCATATGTGACTTATGTGCTCTTGTAACGATACCATTCCATATAGTCATTTTTAGGATTGCAATTTTTTTTTTTTAAATTTCTTTAGAGATTGCAAACACATGTGATCAGTTAGCATCCCCTTCTAATCGTCGTATGGTGCTGCTATTTGGTGCAAAATATTAGTTACGATACTATCTTTCATGTTTGAAGGTACGTTGACCTGTAGCGAAGCAAAAGGAATTTTGGGCCACCCTACTCGTCCATATATATACAATACGAATATGAATCAAATGCAAAAATTGGCGGCCATATGTAAATATATTGACATACAGTGAGCGACAATACATTGGAACCTTTTTTTTAGTAGATGCAATTTGTTAAAGATAAAGTTAACAATAATAATCGTTAATATTATCAAACGAGTATTATTAAAAAAAATGTTATGTAGGTAGTTGTTAAGGCTTTAATTTAATCTTGATAGCGCCCATATTGAGTATATAATAAATGTGTTACGAGGGTCGATCTGGAAAATGAAATTATTTATAGACAATTTTCAGAACATTTCTTAAAAATATTTCCAAGTTGATTTTTTCCAAGTTTAAACATTAAAAAATAAAAAAAGGTCCAATAGTTTTTATTCAGTGATCAAATAATTTTCCAGTAACCAAAACAAACAGTGAAATTTTTTTGAGTACAGTAGAAAAAATTTTAATTTTTTGACCTCCAATTCTTTTGACTACCAATTTTTTTTTCAACAAAGAAAAATTTTAATTATTTTAATATTTCATTACTATACATTTAGGTGTACTAGAATTAATAAATAATAACATCTTTTCTTTGTATACAAAAAATTGGTGGTTACTGCTTGTTTGGGTTGTTGGAAAAATTATTTGATCACTGAAAAAACAATATTGGATCTTTTCTAAAATTTTTAATGTTTGAGCTTGAAAAAAATCGATTTGGAAACATTTTTAAAAAATGTTCTAAAAAACGTCTATAAATAATTTCATTTTCCAGATTGCTCTCGTAGCACATTTATTATTTACTCAATCTGGACGCCATTAAGCTTAAATTGAAGCTTTATAAATTACATACACAACATTTTTTTTAAATAATACTCGTTTGATAATAATAATAATAATAATAACGTTGAGCATTCCACACCAAACGTACAGCAAAAAAAAAAAAAAAAAACATGTGCCCCGTGAATTTGTGCATAGGTTGTATGAATAGTCCTAAATGAAGATAAGAAAATTTTTTTTTTTGGTTTTTCAATTTTTAAAAATCTGTGCTTAGGAGGTGTGGTCAAATTTTGGAAAAATTGTTAAATTTGTGTCGAGTTGCCTTGTTTAAATATTTATCAAACTAAAACGGTATGTACCACAATCTCAAAAATGTACAAAATTGTAAAAAAAAATTTTGGAACATTTTCAGAAGCCGTTCTGAAATTTTCCACTTCTTAAAAAAGTCAATTTATCAAAAATCCGTCCACTTAAAAAAAAAAAAATAAATAAAGTTAAGATGTTTGTCAATCCACACAAAAAATTCAGACATGTGTTTTTTTTTCGAGAAAATCGTATTTGAATTTGGAATTTCATAACAATTTAGTAATTTGCTTGTATTTTCTTGTTTTAACATAGCGTATGAGTAATTTTTATGCAAATATTTAATACTCATTCGCTACCTTGAAACAAGGAAACACAAGCAAATTACAAAATTGTTATGAAATTTAATATACAAATGTGATTTTCTCGAAAAAAAATAAAAAACACATGTCTGATTTTTTGTTGTGTGGATAGACAAACATCTAAACTTTTACAATTAAAAAAAAAAAAAAAACGTGGCCGGATTTTTGATAAATTGACATTTTTAAAAAAATGGAAAATTTCAGAACGAGTTTTCCAAAAAAAAAAATTATAATCGGTAGCCCATACAAAACTATACAAGAATGTAAATTTTTGAGATTGTGCTGCATTCCGTTTAAATTTGATAATTATTTAAACAAGGCAACTCGACACAAATTTTACCTTTTTTCCAATATTTGACTACGTCTCCTAAGCCCAGTTTTTGAAAATTGAAAAACCAAAAACGCAATTTTCTAAGCTCCATATAGGGCTAGTCACGGGACACATGTTTTTCTGTAGCGGGACATTTGGTGTGGAATGCTTCATATGTAACATATATTTTTATACCCTCCAATCTAGTGATACAGGGTATATATAAGTTTGTCATTTCGTTTGTAGCACTTCGAAATATTGGTCTAGGACCCCATAAAGTATATATGGGGCATTCCATGCCAAATCGGACACTTTGAATTCTTTTTTTAGATTTTCCCAATTTGTTTACAGTTAGTACCCTTCGAAAACTCTTTCGTGGTAAATTTTCAGATTTTTTGATGACCCGTTCAAAAGATATCGATTTTTTAAAAATTGGTAGTTTTTTCCTTTGTTCAAACTTCTTTTACTCATAACTTCTTCAATAATGGTCCAAATTTAAATTTTTTTTTTTCAAAATTTTTGTTTTTTTCGTACTTTAAAAAAAAAATCCCAAAAAATTCTTAAAAGCGCTCTAGTATTCGATTTTTAAGTTTTAAATTTAAATCTCATTTTTGAAAATGTTTGTACTCTTCTAATTTTTTTTGAAATTTTTTTGTGTAAAACTTCAATCGTTTCTACAAATTTTTTGCCCAGGGGGATCGTGGGATAACGATTATTACTATTTTTTTAAATTTTTTGAAAAAATTTTATTGGAATTTTCCAATCTTAAAATCATTTCTACTGCTCCAATGGTGCGTCATAGAGGGGCCCTTTATAAGACCGACCCCCATTAATTTTTACGTCTTAACATTTCTTTGGAACAAACTAATATCCTATCTCCAATTTCTAAGGGGGTTCCCACACAAATCGACATTTTTTAAAATTTGCTCCAACAGCTCTAACTGCCCTAATAGTGCCCTTAGAGCAACAAAGTGTATGACCGACCCACAATATTTTTTTAGTCCAAACATTTTCTCTGAACACACCTACACTCTATCTTTAACTGTTAAGGCGGTCCTCATACATTTTTTTGGTTTTTTGTAAATTTGTTTTATTTTATCAGCCTCTACCGGTCCAATGGTGCGTCCGAGAGGGGTCATTAGTGAGACCTATCCCCATCTATTTTTACCCTACAACATTTTTCTAAAACATACCTACGCCCTATCTCCACTCCCTAAGTAGGCTCCCATACAAATAACAGTTGGAGCAAATTTTATAAAAATTTAATTTTGTATGGGAGCCTACTTAGGGAGTCGAGATAGGGCGTATGTATGTTTTAAAAAAATGTTAAAAAAATGTTGTAGGGTGAAAATAAATGGGGGTCGGTCTCACTAATGACCCCTCTTGGACGCACCATTGGACCGGTAGAAGCTGATTAAATAAAACAAATTTACAAAAAATAAAAAAAAATTGTATGGGGACCGCCTTAACAATTAGAGATAGAGGGTAGGTGTATTTAAAGAAAATGTTTGGACTACAAAAATATTGTGGGTCGGTCATACATTTTGTTGCTCTAAGGGCACTATTAGGGCAGTTAGAGCGCTTAGAGCAAATTTAAAAAAATTTCGTTTCGTGTGGGAGCCCCCTTAGATATTGGAGATAGGGTATTAGTTTGTTCCAAAGAAATTTTAAGACGTAAAAATTAATGGGGGTCGGTCTTATAAAGGGCCCCTCTATGACGCACCATTGGAGCAGTAGAAATGATTTTAAGATTGGAAAATTACAATAAAATTTTTTAAAAAAATTTAAAAAAATAGTAATAATCGTTATCCCACGATCCTCCTGGGCAAAAAATTTGTAGAATCGATAGATGTTTTACACAAAAAAATTTCAAAAAAATCGAAAAGTACAAACATTTTCAAAAATGAGATTTAAATTTTAAATTTAAAAATCGCATACTAGAGCGCTTTTAGGAATTTTTTGGATTTTTTTTAAAGTACGAAAAAAAACAAAAATTTTGAAAAAAAAATTAAATTTGGACCATTATTGAAGAAGTTATGAGTAAAATAAGTTTGAGTAACCCAGCAAAAACTAGGTAATGAGTACTCATTCCTAATTGGATTACCTGGTAATGAGTACTTATTACTCGATGCGTTACTTTATACCCCAAAAAATGCCTTACGTTTAACTTACTATGTAAATAGATTTGCAATCTGAATTTAAAAAAACCAGTTAAGTTTCATAAAAATATATTAAAAACTATTTTACTGTTCATTTTTTTCTCTCATTTAATAAGAGCAACTAAACAAACAATGCAGTTACCTTTTCAACTTTTCGTAAGCGAGCTAGGAATGGGCTATTATTTTTTAGCATTTTCGTAAGCGAACAAAGACGGCCTTGCCTTCAATGACATCGCCTTGTTAAAGTAATTAACAATGAAATTGGGACGTAACTAGTTACTCATTTTCGTTATAAACCCCAAAGTTAATTACTTGGTAATGGAAGTTTTTTCTGGGAAAGGAACAAACTACCAATTTTTAAAAATTCGATATCTTTTGAACGGGTCACCAAAAAAATCTGAAAATTTACCACGAAGGAGTTTTCGAAGGGTACTAAAAACTGTTAACCCATATATTAGACTGGGTCGAAATCCTACAAAGTCTAAGGATCGATTGTCCTTAGTGCGGGAAAGTGGTAATGGGGTAATATAAGCATTTTATGGAAGACAACTTTTTAATCGATCAAAAACTCTATTAGCGCATCGGTGGTCAAAATTGAGATTTTGGTAAAAATGGCCAAATTTTCAAAAAAATTTTAAAAATATAAATTTAATTTTCTTGCTTAATAAAAAAAAAAAATTTTATTGCATTTGATACTAATAACTTATGTATTAAATATTGGAATTTTATGCCATCATTAACATATTTTTATTTAAGATACAAAAAAAATCATATTTTTGACGCGGTTCTAAAAACCACTTTTTTTTAATTTAATTTTTATTTTTTATTAAAATTGCAAAACATATCGATTTTATTACTCAATATTATTAAAAACATCATAAAGACTAAAGATTTAAATTTTTGCGAAAATCCGTTCGGTACTTTTTTGTGGGGAGCGGTTTCAATTGAGCGGATTTCAAGGAAATCGTATTTTTTGCCATTTTTTTGAGTTTTTATTTTTTATAAACTACATTATTGTACAAATTGACCAATATTATGCTCTATCTTGTTCCATTTGATCATGGTAACTTAGTTTTGAAACGATAGATTTATAGGACATCTTTAACCCTAATCGGTCAGCGGCCAAAAGTGTCCTGTACTGAGTTTTTTTAGGTTTTAACTACTGTTTAATGAAATTAATGGTTGCAAAATCATGTTTGTGTTGAATATTGTGTTGTATAATCTTTTATTTAATCATATTGACTTAATTTTGAAACATACATATTTTTGGACATCTTTAACCCTTATGTGCATGCAACCAGGTGTCTAAGTGTCCATTTTCACACTTACAATTAGATTTACCCCCGATCAACGACGAGGAAGTGGTGAAATAAATCACCCCATTTTGAGTAATTTTATGTTTATTTTTTTATTTATTTTATGTTTTATTTTTGTTTTAAAAACAGAGATGGTTATATAAGATCTACTTTATTGTCTCGCTCTAATTTAACCTCACTTGAGTGAAAATCGCAATTTAAAATTAAAGATTAAGGTATAAGCCTGTACATTAGGGTTATGACTTTTGCATTTTTTTGCAAATATCAAAATTTACCTGCCCTAGCCAAAAAGACCATAAAAAAATATTAAGAATTGCATTTTCAAAAAATTTCCCGCACCAAACGAGATGAAATTTGGTCTATATTTTCTTAATTTAATTGAAACTAAGAAAATATGAGACCCAAACGATGCGTAGGAAAAGCTATTTAGGGTCAAAATGACGAATGCTTTATGGAGGGACTTTTTTGACTCCTTCAAGATTCAAATTTGGCAGTTTAACCCTTAACTGCATAAAGTTAACTATTTATAACGTCGATTTTGGCAGCATGTAGCTCCAAAAGTAAAAGTCCGAGTGGCATTATTTTTATTCGTAATTGTTTACAAGATCTTTTTTATATAATTCATTCATTGGAAGGGTTAAAATTACCTTATTTTTTAAAAATAGGACTTAAAAAAAAATATCTGTGACTTTTTAGAAATTGCGTTTGGTGCGGAAGGTTTTTTTTCCAAACTGACCCGCAAATACGAGTTTTAATATTAATTTTGTATGGTCTATCACGTGGTGATAGGTACATAAAAAAAAAATATAAAAACACAAAAAAATATTAAAAAAACAACAAAAAAAACTTTAACACCTCAAAATGGGGTCATTTATAACCACATCCTCGTCGTTGATTGAGGGTAAAGCTAAGTGTGAAAACGAATGGGCATTTATTCTACACTAAAAAAAAAACTTGTAAAATTACAAGAAAAACGTGTAACTTTTTTTTGACAAAATTTCCTAGTAATTTTACAAGATTTTTTGTTTCGTAATTTTACTAGATTTTTTGCTACCTCCTATTTTACGAGAATTCCTAGTAATTTTACAAGTTTTTACCAATAATTTTGTAAATTAACAGTTTTTTGGCGCAATTAAAATTACAAGGCATTCTCGTGAATTTACTAGATTTTTTTTGTAAAATTATCTTGGATTTGTAAAATTAAAAAAAAAAAAATTGTAATATTACAAAAAAGAATGTATATTTCGATTTGTTAAAAAACAAGGAAAACTGTCAAATATTGGTAAAATGGGATTACGCGACTTTTCCTTGTAATTTGACAAAGTTTTTTTTGTGTTTAATCTTAAAAGTTTGATTTAGAGATTATTTGTTTTATGGCTTTTTTGACATTAATAAATATATGAAATGAATGGTTGCGTGTGATATAATATCAAAAAAATTTAGTTTTAGTCCGCACGTAATCCTAATTCAATGTTATCATTTCGGCTTAAAAATCTGTTAGTGGGCCACTTTTGACCTTAATTTCAGAAGGGTTAACGCTTTCGGCAATATCAAAATTATTCAATTAATTATTTATGACTATTTTGAATACAAAAATGTGTTTTTTTTTTTTTTATTTGTGAAAAACATGAAAATTTTAGTAGGGGACATTTTTGGTTGCATGCACATAAGGGTTAAAGATGTCCAAAAATATGTATGTTTCAAAATTAAGTCAATATGATTAAATAAAAGATTATACAACACAATATTCAACACAAACATGATTTTGCAACCATTAATTTCATTAAACAGTAGTTAAAACCTAAAAAAACTCAGTACGGGACACATTTGGCCGCTGACCGATTAGGGTTAAAGATGTCCTATAAATCTATCGTTTCAAAACTAAGTTACCATGATCAAATGGAACAAGATAGAGCATAATATTGGTCAATTTGTACAATAATGTAGTTTATAAAAAATAAAAACTCAAAAAAATGGCAAAAAATACGATTTCCTTGAAATCCGCTCAATTGAAACCGCTCCCCACAAAAAAGTACCGAACGGATTTTCGCAAAAATTTAAATCTTTAGTCTTTATGATGTTTTTAATAACATTGAGTAATAAAATCGATATATTTTGCAATTTTAATAAAAAATAAAAATTAAATTAAAAAAAATGGTTTTTAGAACCGCGTCAAAAATATGATTTTTTTTGTATCTTAAATAAAAATATGTTAATGATGGCATAAAATTCCAATATTTAATACATAAGTTATTAGTATCAAATGCAATAAAATTTTTTTTTTTTATTAAGCAAGAAAATTAAATTTATATTTTTAAAATTTTTTTGAAAATTTGGCCATTTTTACCAAAATCTCAAATTTGACCACCGATGCGCTAATAGAGTTTTTGATCGATTAAAAAGTTGTCTTCCATAAAATGCTTATATTACCCCATTACCACTTTCCCGCACTAAGGACAATCGATCCTTAGACTTTGTAGGATTTCGACCCAGTCTACCATATATATATTCATTATCCTCGATCGGTTTTAAGACGATCTAGCGATGTCCGTCCGTCTGTCCGTCTGTCTGTCTGTTGAAAACACGCTAACTTTTGAAAGACTTTACGGAGGCTCCTGAAGTTCGGCACATATGTTGGGCATTTATCTGGTCAGGTTGGTATTGCAATCCAGCAAAATCAGTCCAAAAGTTATGAACAAAAGACTGAATTTTGGCAAGGGTTTTTCGTGAATTTACGAGATAAAAAATACGCTAACTTTCGAAAGGCAATGCTGAAACTTGACATATATATTTGCAGTTCTCCTGGCCTGGTTCGAATTGAGTTTCAGCCAAATCGGTTTAGTGGTTCAAAAGTTATTAGCAAAACCATGAATTTCAGATTAGTTTCACCTTAAATTCACATGTTGAAAACCCGTTAAACATGTTTTAAAAAGTCACAAAAATATTTTACAACGTATTTTTGTCACTTAAAAATATTTTTACACTAAAACCAAAAAAAAAAAAAAATACACTAAAAAAAAATTAGAAAATTATTTTTTTTTTTTTCAAAAATTACTAAAAAAAAAGTTTTTTTACACAAAATAAAATATTTCTAATCAAAAACCTTATTTATATCACGTTAGAAAATTTACTATCACTTAAAAAGTGCACTGTGGAGGGTTTTCAAAGATTCGGCCAAGTCGATTTTAACTTTTCTACTTGTTTAAACTCCGTTTTGCATTTTGGAAAAAAGAATTTAATTAAAATTGTTTTAGAAAAAAATGTTTCACAATTTTTGAAAATTTTTCAAAGTCTTAAAATTTTGTTTAAAGTTCTGAAAAAACTTTATTTGCTATTTTTCTGAGTTTGGAATGCTTTTGGATTTTTTTGTTGTATTACCAAAGTTTTTTTTATACCCTCCACTCTAGTGATAGAGGGTATATATAAGTTTGTCATTCCGTATGTAACACATTGAAATATTGGTTTAGGACCCCATAAAGTATATATATTAATGATCCTTGATCGATTCTAAGTCGATCTAGCGATGTCCGTCTGTCTGTCTGTCTGTCTGTCTGTCTGTCTGTCTGTCTGTCTGTCTGTCTGTCTGTCTGTCTGTCTGTCTGTCTGTCTGTCTGTCTGTCTGTCTGTCCGTCCGTCTGTCTGTCTGTCTGTTGAAATCACGTTTTTGGCTATAATCCAGAACCGATTTAAACGCCTGGGGTACCAAAAGTTGCGTAATTCTCCTAGGCAGAATCTAGTGTTTTTTTTTTTTTAAATCGGTTAAGTAGTTTAAAAGTTATGAGTGAAAATGTAAATTTTGATGAGTGAAAATGTGAATTTTACACAAAATAAATGCTATAACTTGACACCTGTTGAATGAATGTAAACGAAACTTTGAATTTAATGTAATTTTATCATTCCTAACACTCACAAAAAATTTGGGCCGAATCGCACAATGGGGCGTGGCACCAGCCATTTAACCCAAAATTTTAAAATGATTTATCTTGGCTCATGGTTGACATATTCAAATAAAATTTTAAATAGGTTCTTATTTTATTGTTCTCAACGTTCTTCTGGTTATTTTGGTACCAATTATGGCAAAATCGGTTCAGGGGTTAAGAAGCTATGAGCAATTGAGATGAGTTTCAATATAAACCTCTATGATATGGCGTGGCAGCGCGTTTTTGTAGTTGTTGATGGTTGTTTGGCTTGTTGTTATTTGTATCAAAAGAAGTTAAAAATACGTAGTATGTGTCATACACGTGCCACGTGGTTGCTTTTATATAATTTTTATATAATTTTCATACATACATATTTATAAAATATTTTTTTTGTTTTTTAAATATTTGCATTGCACTATAGTTCCGATTATCACTTTTCTTGGCCAAAATTACAAAATTGGAAAAAATTTTGGTTTTAAATAGGTTTTGTGGTAAAAATTGTTATAATTTTTTTGTTTTCCATGTATAATATTATAAAAAAATTTTTGTATTTAAACTCAAAAAATTAATTGAAAAAATTTAAAAAAATACTTTTTTTTTATTTTTAGCTAAATTTGTTTTTGAACAATAAATGAGTTTGTACAAAAATAAAATATGTTTTCTGTTGTTTGTAAGTGTTTACGACTTTCTATAAAATCCATTTTGAGAAAATTGAATTTTGGCCAACAAAGGTCGTCCGCGAAACCATAGTGCATTGGTTAACATTGTGGAGGGTATTTAAAGATTCGGCACAGCCGAATATAGCTTTCTTACTTGTTTAAGTCTCAGACACAAAAATTTTTTTAATAAAAATGTTTTTAGAAACAAAATTTTAGGTCTTGACTTCCGGATTTTTTT